>PVJX010012330.1:16252-50844 GCA_004027295.1 Dolichotis patagonum
AAAAAAAAAAAGAAAAAGAAATACTCACAGTAATCTCTACAAAAATAATAAACAGTCATACTATGATGTTTGAAAACAAATCAAGCCATGTGTGATAACACACACCTGTAATACCAGCACTCAGGAGCCTGAGGCAGGAAGATTGCTGCAAGTCTGAGGCCAGCCTTGCAGTGAGTTCAAGGCCAGCCTGAACTAATAGTGAGACCCTGCCCCCGCCCAAAAAAAAAGAAAAAAGGCAGAAAGAGAACAAATCATGCAGCCTAACAACCCAAGGACAAAGGTCAGTAAACAATGGAATGCTGGCACAGCTTCGACAAGTTGATAAGCTGCATTCACACAAGAAAACGTCTACATGATTTTTTTTAAAAAAGGACTCCAAGAAATGATTTTAAAAAAAGAAAATGGAAGCAAAGCTTTGTAAATAGGGAGAAGAGGGTGGTTAAAGGAAGGAAACAGGATTGGGGGAAAAAGAGGAATCAAAATATATTTGTACAGGAACAAATTCTCTACGATGAATATGATCATTATGCATACCTAAAATGTACCAATAAACTTAATTTTAAAAAACAAAAAAACCCAAAACTGACTATAACTGTGTGCAAAAAGTATAGTATATAGGTATACTGACAAAGATAGGAAGGGAACTTTTTAGGGGGAGATCTTTTTCAGACAGCATTCATTACACAGTTCAAGCTGCCCTTGAACTCAATTTGTAGCACTGGCTGTTCTCAAACTCACAGCAATCCTCTAGCCTCAGCCTCCAAGTGCTAGGATTACAGGTGTGCACCACTACACTGGCCAGGAAGGAAATTTAGATAGCTACAGCCTTATTTTTTCTTGGATTTCTTAGGCAACTAGCTGCTTGATTTCTCTTGGAAAGAAAATGGGACGGAGGAATGAATATACAGAGGGGGTAGGGAAAAACCCAGAGAAAGAAATGGGTCCAAGCAAACCAGGTAAGATCTGCCCTACACTAATTAGTCAACAGGAAGTCAGTCCTTGGACCCTCTTTGCCTTTTTCCCACTACCAGAAAACTGTGAACCTTTGTTTATAATTCTTCCTTCATCCATTCACCAGATCAGCTACTAGTCTTCATTCTACCACCTGATCTGAGGGTAGCAGCAAGTTCCTATCACAGTGATTTCCAGCAAAAGAGGTTCCTGTAGACACCTGATCTACAACACTCATTTCAAAAATTTTAGCCAAGCGTGATGACACACACCTGTAATCCCAGCACGCAGGAGGCTGAGGCAGGAGGATGGTTGGCAAGTTCAAGGCCAGCATAGAATACTTAGTAAATTCAAGCCCAGCCTGAACTGCATAGCGAAACCCTGTCTCAGAAAGACCAAAAAAAAAAAAAAAAATTGCTGCTGGTAAATTACTGTATCAAGTCATTTCTGAAATTACATATATATCATTCAAAGAAATCCTCAATAGACTTAAATCCTGCAAATGTTACAAGGTCAGAAAGCTCACTGTACTGCTGCCAGGCAAAAACATAATCTAAGGACTATGTTAGGATTCATCTCCCATCAGATGATCCAAACAGGAACAATAAAGATTTTGCTTTGCCCTAGAGAAAATATAACTGAAGGAAAGAAGCAGGCTGCTGGGCTCAGCCAGCAGCACAATGAGGCAGGAATGCCAAGGTGACCTACTCCTTGGAATCAGAATAATGAGGCCTCTGACTCATTCACTATGGTAGTAACTCTTGACATTGACCAGCTGATACCCATGGCAGTTGATATCCCACATACACAGGGAAATAAGTGGCTGCTCAGAGATTTCTGCACTAGGAGTCGGGTACTGTTCCCTTCCTGCTGAACAAATGATGGAGGTTCCTTATTGCTTTTTGGAAAGCTGTGTGAAGCTCAGAGTTCACTTCTGTATAGAACTGATAGTATATCACAAGTGAACGTCAATTTGTTTCCCCAGTTAAACCAGAGACATGTCCCTGCCTCATTTTCAGGGTCCATTAGCACAGTTCAGGACCCTAGGAAGCTTCCAACCTAAGTTTCAAGACAATCTTATTATGCAATTCATAATGAACTCATTATGTAGCCCAGGCTGACCTTAAACTTGTGGACAGTCTTCCTGCCTCATGAGTACTGAGATTACAGGTATGGGCCACACATCAGGTTCTAACCTGAGTTATAATTGTTGCAACGCACAGGCAGAATCCCTACTGAGAAAACTAGCTAAAGTTTTTTTGTGTGTAACAAAAAATTGCTCATTCAATAACACAGTTTTTTTTTTTTCTTTTTAAGACAGGGTCTCACTATGCAATTCAGGCTGGCCTTGAGCTTACTTTGTAGCCCAGGAAGGTCCTGAACTTGCAGCAATCCTCCTGCCTCAGCCTCCTTAGTGCTGAAATTATAGGCATGCATCTCCATACCTGGCAATGACACAAATTTTTAATTGAGCACTATGTCTTTAATTGGTATGAAATCTGGTGGGTTTTTTGTTTTGTTTTGTTTTGTGAAGGTAATTGGCATTGAACACTAAGGCATTCACACAAAGGTGCATACCCAGCCTTTTTAATATACATATACATATTCTTGTTTTGTTTTGTTTTGTTTTGAGATAGGGTTTCATTAAACTGCCTATGTTGTGCTCAAACTTGTACTCCTCTCACCTCAGACTCCCAGAGTGCTGACATTACAGGTGTGTACCACCACACCCAATTTGAAATTTGATTGGGGGGGGTACCAGAAATGAAATATGATTTTATCTTTCTTCACATCTGACTTGACTTTTCCAAGTTTTATTTTCAATTAACAAACAATTGTATATTTTACTGAGTGCAATGTGATATATTGATACATGAAAACATTGTAAAATGATCAAATCAGGACATTTAATATACCCATCAGCTCATGGGCTTATGTTTCTTGTGGTAAGACCGTCTAAAAATTCAGTTTTTTAGTAATTTTGAAATATACATTATTGTTGCCCCCACCCACCCAATTCTTAGGGTCAAACCCAGGGCACTGCACATACTAGGCAAAGGTTTTACATTCCCAGTCTTTATACAATATGTAATTATTAATCATAGTCATCATGCTGTGCAATAGATACTAGCAGCTCACACATGGCAGGCCACCACTCTACCACTCAGCTATATCCTCAATCCTTTAAATTATTTTTAAGACAAGACCTTGCTAAATTGCTTAAACTGGTCTTCAATTTACAATCCTCCAGTCTCCATCTCCCAAGGAGGAGGATTACAGACTTATGCTACTATACCAAGAATTTGCCCACTTTTATTCTTTTATTTACTAGTTCTAGGAATTGGACCCAGGGCCTTGGCACTGCCTTCCCAGTTCTTTTAATTTTTTTTTTCCTATTTTTTGAGACAGGATATTGCTAAATCACTCAGGCTAAGATCAAATTTGCAATCCCTTCCCTCAACTCCTAGAGCATCAGGATTGTGCCCACACTTAACTTTTGTTTGCCCATTTTAAAATATGGCTAATGCTCTCTTGTTATGAAGGAGTCTGAGTTCCTTATACATTTTGGATGTTATCTTTATACAGTGTATGATTTGCAAATATTTGTTCCCAATCTTCGGGTTGTCTGTCTCCTTTGCTGTGCAGAAGGTTTTTCATTTGATGCATTATGGATTGGGAGCACTGGATTTTTTAATTACTTGTTTATATTTTACCTTGCCTTTAAGCTGGCCAAAGTCATTTTCAGTCCTTAGAGCTACATACAGAGTTCAAGGCCAGCCTGAACTGTAGAGCAAGACCTTGTCTCAAACAACAAAACAAAACAAGCTGAGTTTCCTCATCCATAGCTGTAACTTTTGCTTTCCTATCTCAAGAATACTGTGAGAACTAACAAGCTAAGATGAATGAAAGTTGTTTCACAAAATGTAATGCTGCATTAAATGTTTTGTTTTGTTTTGTTTTGTTTTGTTTTGAGACAAGGTCTCACTATATAGTTTAGGCTGGCCTTGAACACTCTATGTAACCCAGAGTGGCCTTGAACTCATGGTGATCCTCCTGCCTCAGCCTCCTAAGGGCTGGGATTACAGGCATATGCCACCATAGCCGGCGTGCTTCAAATGTTGATCTCTTATTGAGGAAACTGCTGGCAAGAATGAGCACCTGGGTAATTGTGAAACACTAAGGAAGAACAAGAAATTCAGTGAACTCACAGATAATTACAGGGAAGTCACATCAGAGTACCCAGACTTTTTTCTCTGGTAGTATCAGGAAATGGGAATACCTGCTCTTTCTAAGGTGAGACATGTGATCAATGTAGGCTAGAATTACCACCCTGCTGATTACACTCAGCACTGGCTAAGCCAGATGTTGGGAGCAGTAAACAGGGCTGAATCAGTTTTAACATGTTCCTGCCAGCTTGAGCTACCAGGGATACATGCATGACTATCCCATAGGAAAAATGGGGGGTCAGAGCCACCCAGCAGTAAGACTTAATGAATTACAGCCCTGCTGTGAATATGTTAACCCCAACAAAGCACATGATAATAGGGGCTGCTCAACACCTTAAGGAAATCTCATCATAGGTCAATAGCTTCTGAGTTTCTAGAGTCAACAGCCTAAGATCTCTGAACTCTTAGCAGAAAATCATATATAAGCCTCATCCCTTTTGTTTCAATCACTGTGGGAATTTAAAAACACAAGTCAGCGTTATTAAAAACACCCACTTGCAGGCTGGGGATATAGCTCAGCAGCACAAGCGCCTGCCTGGCAAGCACAAGGTCATTCCTAATAGGGGAAAAAAAAAAAAAAAAAAAAGAACACACACCCACTTGCACATTTGAACAAGAAACAAGAAGAAAACAAAAAAAAGCTGCATGGTCTAGGGATGTAGTTCACAATACTTACCTAGCATGCTCAAAGTCCTGGTCCAAGCACTGTAAAACCAAACTAAACCAAACCAAACCAAAAAACTAGTCTAAAGGAACCAGCCTCTTAGTAACTTCAAAAACTGTCATTAGTTCAGGAAGTCCATGACTTGTCCTACAGACATTTTTTTAACTGACAGAGGCGAGTATGCTCATCTCTAGCATATCTAAGTACAGTACAATGGAGCAAGCAATCAAAGCAGACAGCAAGGACATGTAAAAACACTGAAAAGGGCACAAAGCAGGGGCCTGCTGATTGGCATGATTATTATCCTTGATAAAGAGCCTTCCTATTTGCTTAGCATATATGAGACCCAGGAAGAGGAGGGGAAAAGCGAAGGAGATGGGGAAGGAAAGGGGGAAGGGGAAGAGAAAGGAGAACAGTGGGGAGGTATTAGAGGGGGATGGCAGGAGTCTTCCTACTACAAATAAAATAGTTCTATTCCTACTACAAATAGGAATAGAACTCAATGCTGAAAGGGCAAAGACTCATTAGCCCCATAAGCAGCACTAGGAGATATGGGTTGTAGCTGAGTACCTGACTGAATTCTAAAATGCTTTGACCAAGACTCACCTTTTCTTCTCTTTACTTTTCTTTTTGTGTGTGTGGGGGCAGGGGATAGTACTGGGGATTGGATGTAAGGACTCTGAACTGAGTTGTATTTCTGGTCCTTTTTTGTTTTGAAACAGAATCTTAGTAAGTCACTGAATTGCCCAGGCTAAACTCAAATTTTTAATTCTCCTGCCTTAGCTTCCCAAAGTGCTAGGATTACTAAGGTGTACCACAATGCTCAGCTTTTTTAAATTTGAGACAGGATTTCACAGTGTAGTTCATGCTAGCCTTGAACAATCCATATAGCTCTGGTTGGCTTTAAACTCCTGCCTCAGCCTCCCTAGTGTTTGGAGTACAGACGTGCAACACCACCTACAACTAGGACAGGATTTCTGTAAGAAAACCTAGGTACCATCTTCATACAGGGCTCAGGTAAAGAGGAAATGCTGATGAAATCTAGGGTCATCTCCAGGTAACCACCAAGCAAAACTTATTTCAACCCTCAACAAGCTTGAATGCCCTGTGAACAATAAGTTAATCATTTTTTTTCACTCAAGCACAAAGATTATCACTCGTATCACCGTCTATCATAAATAAGTATGAATAGCATTTTAGGGGGGTAGTGGAAAGAGTAATGATTAAGAGACTACAGCTAACTGCCAATTTACAATATCTAGACAGGTGAGTAGCTCCCAGATGCTTCCCTCTCTACAACTGGAAGCCTTAGACAGTATTCCCTAAGGGCAGAAGTCACAAGAGGTTGATACAGAGGACAGCATACAGGATTACAAATCAGAGAGACCTGAATACACTAGTTTAAATTACTTAGACTAATGGCCATTGTGAAGAAACAAAGATCAAGAGAATATGGCTAAGACTGCTCAGAGTTAAACTGGGAATAAATGAGTTATTTTGAAAATAAGGGGATTCTCCTGTGTGCCCCTTACTGGTTCATGCAGTGACAGTGATACCAGACTATTAGAAACATGGTAAATGAGGCTACAGGATACAAAGGCCCCAGCACCACAATGTATATAGTCTCACAATGTCGGGGCTAAGTCATGATTTGTTTTAGTACAAAAAGTAAATAAGATAATAAAATTTTTGAGCAATAAGTGCTCAGCCTCCCGTTTAAATATCCAGAGCTGCTAAACCAAGCATGGTGGTACATGCCTATAATCCCAGTATTCTGGGAGACTGAGGCAAGGAGATCAAAAATTCAAGCCCAACCTGTGCAATTTAGCAACTTTAATTTAATTTAGCAACCATGTCTAAAAATAAAAAATAAAAGTGAGGCACAGTAGCTGGGCATGGTGGCATACACCTGTAATCCTAATAATCTTGGAGGTTAAGCAAAAGAATCCAAGTTCAAGCCTAGCCTGGACAGCTAAGTGATTTACTGAGAAAAGGGCAGGGGAAATTATTACAGATGTAGTTCAGTGCAAAGGATTCGAACTCCAGCACTATACTCCCCCCTTAAAAAAAAAAAAAAAAAAAGCCAGGCAGAGCCAGGGATTTAGCTCAGTGTCATAAGCGCCTACTTGGCAAGCGCAAGGTTGTGAGTTTGATCCCCGGTACCAAAAAAAAGCATAGTTGTGCATGATTGTAATCCCAGCAATATGAGAAGCTGAGGTAGGAGGATCAGAGGCTCAAACTCAGCCTGAGCTGCACAGCAAGAGATTCTTTCTTAACAGTATCACCAACAACATAAAAATAAAAAGCCAGGTGTGGTGGCATACACCTATAATCTCAACACTCTAGGAGGCTGAGGTGGGAAGATCATAAATTCAAGCCCAGCCTGGGCAATTGAACACATCCTTAGCAGCACAGTACCTTCCTGGCAAGTGCCAAGTCCTGTGTTTGATTCCCAGCACCAAATAAATAAAAATTTTTTAAAGGGCTAGTAATATAGTTTGGTACAAAGACCCTGAGTTCAATCCCAGTATTATTAATTAATTAATTAGCAGAGTTGGGAATGTAGCTCAGTACAAAAACCCTGGGTTCAACTCCCAACATGGAAGAAAAAAAAAAGATGCAGGGCTGCTGTGCTATTGCTTCCTGTATTCAAAATACTCACCTTGGTTCACTCAGATTACATAATATTGTTCCTGGGTGAGGTCTACTTTTGTTAACTAAGAGGTAGCCCAAGGCTGGTCTCAAAGGGAAGGTGGTCCATCCCACCATTCAGTGCCTAGAAAAGAGGCAGCCAGACCTGGCAGGCTTTGGTGGACTATTGTTAAACTCTATTATTAAGCAAGGGACTGTAGGATATCCCTACACCAAAAAGAAGTCATAATAGAATTTCCATATCTCTATGGCAACCACCACCATGGAAACTATAGAGAAACTGCAAGCTAAACTTGTTGGCACATGAGTGTGATCCCAACACTGTGGGAAGCCAAGGCAGAAAGATCCAAGTTGAAGTCCAGCCTGGGCAACTTAGCAAGATCATGACTCAAAACAAAAATTAAAAAAAAAAAAAAATTAAATATGGCTAGGGATGTAGCTCAGTCCAAAGGCCCTTGCTGAACCCTTAGTATCACAAAGAGATCTGGTTTCAAGAATCTGTTAAAGTTGTCAACCACGTTCTGCCTCTCCAAATGCATGATGCCTTGGAAATGGCAGTGCAGACAGAAAAATTTGTCAACAGAAACTTCCTGTTAGGTTAGCAACTCCCTAGGACAAGACTTTGATGAACTAAACAATGTGGCTCCTATTTTTTATTTTGGTTGTGTAAAGAATCTTTATGCAAAGTAACGCTATCCAGATTCTGGCGGCAGGGTTACAGTGCAGGCAAAGAAACAAGTATCAGTAACTTTACATGTGCTACACAGACTGTATCTTGTGGTGGCAAGTAATCAAAAGCAGTTAATGACTTTCTCAGAGTAGGAAGGTTGGCTTTCCCAGCATTACTCATATATAATCTGAAGAGCAGTCAAGAGAACAGAGCAGTCAGCCTGTTTCCTTCTTACCCTCCAAATCCCTATCTTAATGAACAAAGCATCAAGAGTCCTTCGGAATAGGGATCCTCAACAGTTTTTCTCCCTTTGTAGATACGGCCTGATTTACACATAAATGACAATATCCCATAGGAATAGCTAGGTGCTGAAGCATAGACAGAATGTACTGTAGGAGACATAAGATTACCAGACATTAGCTATAATAGCAGTTTACTCTTCTACTCTAAAAGGCCTCCCAGAATGTGGACATACGAGAATAACCTTGAAACGATTTTTTGTGTGTGTGTGTGGTACTGGGATTGAACCCAGGGCCTCACACATGCTAGGCAATCACTCTACCACTAAGCTACATCTCTAGGATTTTTTAAAATTTTACTTTGAGCCAGGGACATGGCTTAGCAGCAAGGGCAAGGTCGTTGAGTTTCCTGGTACCAAAAAATAAAATAAAATAAAATTTTACTTTGAGACAACTTACTTTGCTAAATTGCCCAAGCTAGCCTCAGATTTGTGATCCTCCTACCTCAGTCTCCTAAGCAGCTGGGATAAAACAGGTGTTGTACCACCACAGCCAGCCCAAACTTTTTTTTGGTGGGGAGGGACCAGGAATTGAACTCAGGACCTTGTGCTTGTCAGGCAAGGCACTTATGCCACTGAGCTATATCCATACCTGCCCAAAACTTATATTTAAAAGAGAAAGCACTGGGCTGGGGATTTAGCTCAGTGGCTTAAGCGCCTGCCTGGCAAGCATGAGGTCATGAGTTTGATCCCCAGTACCAAAAAAAAAAAAAAAAAAAAGAGAGAGAAAAAACTGATAAACTTCAGTACCAAATTATTTGCAACACATCTCATAACCACACTTAAAAGGCAGAAAATCAAAATGACACAGTGATTACTTAGCAAAAATGATGTTAAATTAACTTTCAAGAAAAGCTTTCTAGACACTTGAGCTCCTCAATAAAGCTTTGTTGTTTTTTTTTGAGACAGTAACAATACTGTGTACTCCAGGCTGATCTTTGAACTCACCATGTAGCCCGAATTGGCCTCACACTTACAGCAACCCTCCTTCCTTAGCCTTCCGAGAGCAAGGCTAAGGGATTACAAGCATATATCACCATGCTTGACTTCAATAAAGCTTTTCAAAAATGAAGATGAGATGTAACAGGCCACCATGCATTGACACATTACTCTGCCTGGTCTATGTCAGAAACTTTCAGAGCTATGCTGGGTTGCGTTTTGTTTTTCTTTGTTTTTAGTATAGGGGATTGAATCCAGGGTCTTGTACAAGCCCAGCAAACAGTCCATGACTGAGTTACGTCTCCAGATCTTTTAATATTTTTATTTTGCAGGGTCTAAGTTGCTGACCTTGAACTTGTAACACTTTTGCCTCAGCTTCCCAGGTAGTTAGGATTATAGGTGTGTGCCTAGAAACATGCTCTTGGTGAAGAAATATGCTCTTTACTTTCCTCATAGTAGATCATCAGGATACAGTCTCCTCATCCCAACAGATACTTGGCAGAGACTCAATATTCATATGAATGCCATCTGATTATTAATATATACATGTATATATACACATATACATGTATATATACATATATACACATGTATATATACATATATAGCTATATATACACACATGTATATATGTGTGTGTGTATGTGTGTGTGTGTGTGTATATATATATATATATATATATATATATACATATACATATTTCAGTATTCAACCTACCACATGGAGACTAAATTCCACAATCTGAAAATTTCTAGAAGACAGTAACAGGTATATGCACAGAAGTCCTTTCTGTATATAACAATCAACAGTGTATTGATATAACATCAAGCAGCTGAAGCAGCGTATTGAATTGTGATGATCTTTACAATCTGATCAGTAGCAGGAACACAGCAAAAGTTAACTAAGCTAAGTCAGCCAACAGAGAAATCTATTGGACACACAGAGGCTAAGCAGCACATGGATGTGGTCAAGGTACAGGCTCTTGACATGCACACAAGCAGTCTCTGGTTCTATAACATACCAGCTGCATGGCCTCAGGCCAGATACTGTACTTAGTTTCTTGGAGTTTCTTTTCTTTCATTTTTTGGGGTGTACATGTGTGTGCACATGCCCGTGTGCATTACAGTACATGTGGTACCAGGGGACGGAACCCAGGGCCTTCACTCAGAAGTGGCTACATTCTAAGCTCTTTTAAAATACTTTTTATTTTAGGGTTGGGGATTTAGCTCAGCAGCATAAGCGCTTGTCTGGCAAGTGTGAGATTGTGAATTTGGTAAGTCCCCCATGTGAGACAGCACAATCGTCAAGGTGACAAGGCAACAGTTCAAAGCTGTGCCATGATAGTGCACACCTCCTTCTTCCTAGAAGTCCCTATGGCTTCTCCCTCCCAAAAGTCTGCCAAAGCTCAGTAATGTTAAAGTTTACCCAATCCCCTGCACTTTCACAAAATAAATTGGCTCACATCAACCACCAGAGCCCTACCCCCATCAGAGCCTGTATCAGGCAGAACCTGCCCTTTGTCTGCAGGGAGAGCCGCCCCACAGCCTTCCTTGTGGTGACTAACTCCGTGCCCTCCCTGATCATTAAACTCTTTTCTTATCTACCTGCCTCCTCTCTTTAATATTCTGCGCTGCTCTAGATTGAGTACAAATCGCTCAATCAAGTTCAGTACCCAGTACTGGAAAATAAGTACTTTTTATTTTGACCTAGGGTCTCACTAAATTGTACTAGGCTGGGCTCACACTTGCAATCCCCCTGGCTCAGCCTCCCAGAGTACTGGGACTACTGGTGTGTGCCACCAACCCCCACTCAGCTTCATTTCTTTGTTAATAACAATTCTTCACAGTAGTTATGAGAATCATTTTTTTTTATACAGGGATTGAATAGTTATGAGAATTAAATGACAAAAACAAGTTTAAAAAAACTGTGATAAATCTCAGTATGCTGATTAATAAACTCAAGAAAGTGTCAAATATAAAATTAACAGATATTTCCATATACTTTAAAGCAACAAACATTAGAAGCCAGGGGTGTTCCTGAATATCTTACAGTGCATAGAAAACACACACCCATCACCACAATCAATCCAGCCCATAATATCAATAACACCAAGGTTGAGAGACCCTGCTTGAACTCAGAAGTGGTGCTAAGGTAGGTCAGAAAGGGCTATCAATACAGTTATCTCTTCACTGGCATATAGAAACACGATGAAATTTTGGCATTAGGCTTCAAGCTATTCATCACATCTTTATCAAACATACTCTACAGACATTTCTGAATCTGTTAGGTGGGACAACTTAGCACCGCTCACATACAATAAAAAGGTCACAGTACCTTCTAGGAATAGGCCTGATCTGTAGCTGTCACTGAAGCTAAACCTAGGATATTTTATTTTTTTTATTTTATATTTTATTTTATTTTATTTTATTTTATTTTATTTTATTTTTTTATTTTATTTTATTTTATTTTATTTTATTTTTTTTTTTTTTTTTTTTTTTTTTTTTTTTTGTACCGGGGATCAAATTCATGACCTCCCTCTTGCCAGGCAGGTGCTTATGCCACTGAGCTAAATCCCCAGCTCTAAGCCTGGGATTATTTACCTCTTCATGGGATGGAATATAAAACTGGAGAAATCTACCATATATCGGTTTGCTATGTGACTGATAAGGAAGCTAAGAACTAAGTTCCAACACCTAAGTCTTGCACTTTTGCTAAATTTAGTTGTAGGTATTCTCTAGAACTCCAGTGAGTTGCTTTCAATCATGCTGCAGGGAAGATGGCCAGTGTTTTCTAATGTTTGTTGTGTTTTTGCACCGGGGATCAAACAAGTACACAGGTACACAGCAGGCTTTTTGCATCACTTAAAGCTCTCAAAGGTTCGCCACTTCTGGCATAGCCCAAGAGACATAACAGGAAAAGTTGCAAACCTCCTGCTCCCTACTTCAGTCAGAGAATCTCCTGTACACCTTGCTAAGTTTCTTCTGAAAAGAAAGATGTGTCATTTCTAAAAATGAGGTCTCAGTGAGACACCATCTTAAAAGAAAAAAGAAAAAAGCCCTGGGGTAGTAGCTCAGTATGAAGGCCCTCTAGGCGTAATCCCACTACCAAAAACATAAAAAGTCCAGAAAACTACACTTGAATATATCATTATGTATGCCTAAAATGATATAAATTATGTATATCATTATGTATACCTAAAATGAGCCAATAAACTTAATTAATAAAAAAGAAAGAAAACAATCTACATCATGATGGTCTTAGACGCCATACATTATATTGAGAGCTACTTAAGTAAGCCTTCTCTCATCTATGATAGTACTTGTATTTCATTACAGAACTTGCTGAGCCAGGGATATATCAGTGGCACAAGTACCAGTCTGGCAAGCGCAAGGTCCTGAGTTAAATTCCTGGTACAAAAAAAAAAAAAAAAAAAAAAAAACCACTTGCTTTTTTCGGATTATAGCTCATTTTTCTAAAAAAAGAACTTGCTTTTTTCAGATTATAACTCATTTTTCTATCTCTTACTGCCAAACACAAGGCACAAACCTCACCATGGTTTTCTGAGTAAATGAATGATTTCTATAATGCAAGGAATTCTTAAAATTGAGCCATTCTCAAAGAGCTGATGACAGGGTATAACTGAAGGTGAATTTCAGAAGTAAGCAAAGTAGCTGGCTAGTGAATAGGCTTTTTTATTTTTCTCTTCATTTTCTGAGACAGGGTCTTGCTACATAGTACAGACTGGCCTTCAACTCATTATGTAGCCCAGGCTGCCTCAAACTTGCAGCAATCCTCCTGCCTCAGCCTCCCAAGCGCTGGCATAGACATTCTGAGCAGCATTTTTTATGGCAGAAATTTCAATGAATTCCCATTGAATTCACTGAGGGAAAAAAATAGCTTTGTGGGGACAAGGGAGAATCAAACATGGTGCTTTGTGCTCAAATAACTGTTTCCTATCTGAAGGAGAAATATCTCATTTCATGGTTTTAACCTGGCTTTCTTGCATGCAATAGATAGATACTGTGTACCTTTTAGATTTTGAAAGCCATGTTACCACTTTTGAGAAATATACAGGCAAATTTTAATGAGATACCAAATGCTTGCCAGCCTCTTCCTCCCAATGTATACACAAACCAACCCATTCTGACATCTATACCTGTGAAAAACATCCTTGAATCCTCCCAGTTATCCTTGGACTCTGGACTTCATAGCAGCAACAAAGTCTTTTCATGTTTGTTCCTCAAAGAATCAACCAGAAAACAATAACAATACGACTGCTTAACAAATTCACATCCCATTTCTATTCACATTTTGGAATACTTGGTTATTCCTATCACAAAGAAAAAAGCAAAATGCTATAATGATCCTAATTTACTGAAAAGGGCTGGGGATATAGCACAGTGACATAGCACTTGTCTACATGTGTAAGGCCGAGTCCTATCCCTAGCACCAGAAAGGAAGAAAAAAGATAAAAATAAAACCCCTAGCTGTTTGTAACCTTAAAACTTGCTCCATTTTCTCCAATGAGGTGGCACCCACAAACTACACAATGCATTAAAGTTATAGTCATTCCCAAAGTTTAATTCCTATAATTCCTAGAGCTTCCCCAAAGACCATCTAAGCATTACCAAGCATTACCATTTGAATCTAAGCATTCAAATAGCCCAGAATATTAACTACTGGCTGAGCACATGATTAGGCAGTAATGAATAACTTAAAAAAATAATGAATAACTTTAGGAAAAAAGCATGTAGCCAAGATAAAGAAAGCAACTGTTGTATAGCTTTCAGGCTAGGCATGGTGGAGAAACTGGCTCTCCAGTGCTGTGAGAGGCATTACTCATGCCTTTTTGTTTTAAAGTGGAGCTTCTATAGTTAAAGGAAAGGCAAACTTAGAAGTTCAACTCCTCTACTCCCCCTTAAGCTCCTTGAGCTCAGCCCAGTTTGTTTAGCTCTGGTTAGAGAAGCCAGGATACTCCATTAAAGGGTGAGCTACCGTTTCCCATTGCATGGGCTAAGTGACCAGAAACTCTAAGCTGGGTTTCTAAGGCCTGCCTATAAGAAAATCAGTAGAGAGGAGCTGGTCGTACATTAGTTATTATCCCTGGGCCTGCCCAGGGCTTTCCTGGATGCCAGGCTACAGCTCCTACTCTTGCACATCTCATTTCCAATATTCCAATTTCTTGAAAATTTTATGACCTTCCAAAGAGCAAGTGGTTTTTGTGTCTTCAACTCACCCCATCTTCAAAATTCATACTTAGCTCTAACCTTGTGCTATGGGCTCTAGTCAGCTGCAAGTGGCTGTAAGGTCTCCCTGAGGGGAGATTCTCTGCTTTTTGAACCACTAACAGTATACACATAAGTGTCCCATCATGTGGCTTGTAACCAACTGCCACCTATGCCACTGGATGGGACAGTCATGCATGTGCTAACAGTGGTTCAGAGCTGTCCAGCAGTAGAACATATATATTATGGTCCCCTTGTGAAGGTGTTAAACATCTCTGCCTCACCCATACTAACCAATAAGGAGGTCAGGCGCCCTGCCCCAGACAGGCTTCAGACAAACATGCATGCAAATCCCATGAAGGTTTAAAAAGAAATGTGCTTGAGAAATTTCTTTTAAGAAATTAGTCTGTCACTAATCTTCCAACCAAATGTCTGCTCATCTGAAGATAAAAAGTTGTGCATTTCTGAAGATGCAGAGGAAAAGTATTTGCTAGAAACATCCTTAACCATTTTTGGTTGCTTATCCCCTAAGAAACAAAGTAGCTTTGCATGGCACAAACCTGTAATCTCAGCATTTGGAAGGCTAAAGCAGGAGGATCACAGCAAGTTCAAGGCCACTTGGGCTACAAAGTAAGTTCAAAGCCAGCCTGAAATATACAATGAGAGCCTGTCTCAAAAAAAAAAAAAAAAAGAACCAAGGTTGGGGATAGTTCAGTCCTACAGTGTCTGCCTGGCAAGCCCAAGGTCCTGAGTTTGATCCTATCATATAAAGAATCAAGATATGGTGGCACATAGCTGAGAAGCTGAGGCAGAAAGATCACCAGGAATTCAAGGCCAATCTGAATTACATACTAAATTTAAGGTCAGCCTGAATTATGTAGTGAGACTTTGTCTCAATCAATCAGATGAAGATCTTATGTGGTAATGCAGGCCTGTAATTCTAGCACTATGGGAGGCTGAGGCAGAGGAATATCTGGGTAACTGAGCAAGATCCTGCCTCAAAATTTTAAAAAAGGGTTGGGAATGTCGTTCAGTACCACAAGGCCTTAGTTTCAATTCCCAGTATGGGATAGGGGAAATCAGATGAAGATCTAAGACTCTCCAGGATAATCATACATAAAAAATCATTCCACCAGGCATGCTGGTACGTGCCTGTAATCTCAGCATTCAGGAGGCTGAAATAGCAGGATCAGTGAGTTTGAGACCAGCCTGGGCTACATAGTAAGTAAGTTCAAGGTAGCCTGAACTACACAGCAACAATCTGTCTAAAAAAAATAAAAATAAAAAATAAACAGTTACCTATTCTATAAGTGAGCAACCACAGGCCCCCAAACTTTACTCATGGACAAGAATTTCAGATTAAGAATTCCTATTTTAAGGGCCTGGGATTTAGCTCAGTGGCTTAAGTGCCTGCCTGGCAAGCTCGAGGTCGTGAGTTGCATCCCCAGCACCAAAAAAAAAAAAAAAAAAAAAAAAAAAATTCCTATTCCAAAACAAACAAATAAGCAAACAAACAAATTCTATTGTAGGAAGTTTTTTTTTTTTAATAAGTAACATTCTTTTTGTGAGCAATAGATTTCCAATAAGACTTGAATGCTCAAAAATGGATTTATCTTTTCTTTGGCCTCCTTCCTTTTTTCTCTTCCTATTTTGTCATCTACCTGACTCCACTGGGTTCAGTTCAAGTTCCTTCATCTTTTCTGTTTTTCAACTCTTTAACTTCCCTGCCCTGTCAAAACAGTCAGAATGATAATCATAAAAACTTACAAAGTATGGGGGGAACAGGACAGAGGAAGAAAGAGAGAAAGGGACAGAGAGGGAGAGAGACAGAGAAAAAGTGAAACAGAGACACAGGATGCCTCCTAGAACATTCCTATAATCCCAGCATTCAGTTTAAAACAGGAGGATCACAAATTCAAGGTTAGCCTAAGCTATACTGCAAATGCAGGGGTAGCTTGGATTACATGTAGAGATGCTGTCTCAAAAAACAAAAAAAGGTGGGTGAAGGGAATGAAGGTTTAATGTCTTCCAGACAGAAGAAGTGAAAAGAATATCTAAACCTCATTTCACTATGTTTGCCTGTTTCATCTGCCTTCCAATACTATTACCTGGACCCTTCTTCCAATCTACGTTGTTTTTCTCACTGATTCTTTTCCTTCCTCCTCCCTTCTTCAAGTTTGCCATGGAAATAGATCCAAGTGACAGCAGTTCCTCTGCAACAGCATGGAGCAGTCTTTTTAGAAAGAACAGAGATCAAGTATCTATAGAAAGTGATGGCTACACTTGGGTAGGTGACATTACATATTATGATCAACAAACACACTCACAATCTCTATCTACAAAGAGGACTAAGATCTTGTTCTGGACTTTGAGTAGCTTTCAATCTAAACAGAATGACAAGTAGCAAAATGAAGATAAACAACGTAACAAAGTGTGCCCTTCTAGGAATACTAATTGTTTTGGTGTTTTTTTGTTTTGTTTTGTTTTGTTTTTTATTTGTTTGTTTATTTGGTACAGGGGATCAAACTCAGGACCTTGTGCTTGCCAAGCAGACACACAGCCAAGATAAATCCCTAACCCTTAGAAATACTAATTGTGCAGTACACATAACAGTGCTAAAGATACAGTCTTATGTTTTAGATTTCTCAGCACAGTTCTAATTTCAAATATCTTGTGTGCTGGGGATAAAGTTCAGTGGCATGCCTGGCAAGTGTGAGTCATGAGTTTGATTCCCAGTATAAAAAAAAATCTTGTTCTTTAGTACACCTGTATGCTCAGAACATAGGTCCTGAGTTTGGCAGACAAAAATCTGATCACTGTAGCTACTTATGAGGCAAGTCTGTCAAATAGATTAACTAAAATCATACAGCACCTAAAAAATAACAATAATAATAAAATCATGGGATCATGATACTAATTGTTATAATCATGCACACACCTTCCCACAACCCTAGTACAGTATATTAATAGTTGGCTCAGATAACTGCAGGACTGAATACAAAATGCAGAGAAACCAGAGTACTCTAATACTAAGAAAGCTTATCAGAACAAAGGCACAGATACTGGGAATGTTTAGAAAAAGTCAGGCAAGCTAAGTACCAGCTTTTATGCCATTCTTTCTCAGAGCCCTTTTAAAGTTACAGATAACTATGACAATAATTAGGTCTATGATACTCCTGGGAAGGAAACAAACGTTTGTGTGACAAAAATTAACTTTCCCAGCCAAGAATGGTGGCACACACCTATAATCACAGTATTTGGGAGACTGAGGCAAGAGAATCACCCTAAGTTCAAGGCTAGCCTGGGTCATCTAGACAGTTCAAGGCCAGCTTGGGCTAAAGAGCAACACCCTGTCTCAAAAAAGAAAAAAACAACAAAAAGAGACCTGGGCATGGAGGCACATGCCTGTAATCCGAATAGTTTGGGAGGCTGAGGTAGAAGGATCCCCGCACGTTCAAGGCCAGCCTGGGCTACCTGGTGAGTTCAAGGCCAGCTTAAACTACACAGCAAGCCCTTGTCTCAAAAACAAAAAATCACAAATAAACACAGACTTATTAACACATTCCTCATCCTTCTTCCCAAATAAACTGAAGAAATTAATCAGAAAACTGTAATCAAGTCAGGCATGGTGCCCCACACTTGTGCTTGTAGTCCTAGCACTTGGGAGGCTGAGGTAAGAGGATTATCCTGAGTTCAAAGCCAGCCTGGGCTACATGGCAAGACTCCATCCCAAAAAACAAAACATAAAGAAAGAAAGGCAGACAGACAGAAAGATAGAGAAAGAAGGAAAGAGAAGAGAAGAGAAGAGAAGAAGAGAAGAGAAGAGACGAGACGAGAAGAGAAGAAAAGAGAAAACAAAAGTATAATCAAAATACACTGCTTAGGACTGAGGGCTTAACTCAGTGGTAGAGTTATGTACTCAGTATGCAGGAAGCCTTGGGTTGGATCCACAGCGTATATTCATCACCCACACACACACATATGCATATACACACACACACAAATATCACACGCACTGAACGGAGTGGTGGCTTAAGTCTATAAATTTCAGTTATTGAAGAGGCTGAGGCAGGAGAATTCCAAGATCTAGCCCAGCCTGAGCAACTTAAGGAGACAGTCTCAAAATAAAAAGGGTTGGCAATGTAGTTCAGAGGTACAATGCTCGCCTAGGACTTAAGGGAGAAAAAAAGCCCACACTGGTTGTCAATCACAAACTAGAAATTCAAAACCACAAAACCATCATTTCCTTTTAAGTTGATAGGACAGTTTAAGAAAAGGAAGGCCACTCAACACAACATAATACATTTCCAATCTCTATAATTCCATTAAATAAAGAGCACAAAATCTAGAGACCGACCACCCGGTTCAAGATCATCTGTGCTGTCTTCTTGGTTGTGAGATGTAACTCAAGTTACTTTTTGAGTCTCTCAGTGACTATATTTTACAAGAGGGTAATCTATCCACAGGATTTTGGAAGGAGCTGAGAGCAAGAGGACTGCCTCAGCTAGAAAACATTATATGGTATGTATTCCTTCAATCAATAACTCGTTTGTTTCACAGCGCCATCATAGCCAATAAGGATGAACAGCCACAAGCCACAACAACTGATCGGTCCTTCAGAACCAATTTAAATGCCACGACACAGATAGGCCCTATGCCAACACTAGGCAAGGCGGTCCTGGTAGCTTTTACAGAGCAATTAGGAAATCTAGAACTTAGGACACCGCTTAGGACGTGACAGGCAAACTCCTGGTGCTGACTAACCGGCTGCACCTGCACCTCATCCCTCCCAGTCCCACACTCTACACCGAGGCATACCAAGGGTCACTCGCGAAGCCGTGATCCAAAGGGCACTTCCCGCAGAAGTGAGTCACGACAGAGAAGGTCAAGAACTGCCAAAGCCAAGAGCTCCTGAGGCTGCCACGCCGGTCTCCATGTCCGACGCAGAGGCCAGCTCAAGGTTCCACGGAGCCCAGGTAGGCGGACTTGTCCACCAGCTGCGGCCCGGGAGTCACCTCGCCAAGGTGTTCCTCCAGACACAGGGAAGGGCTGGGCCCCACGGGGACAGCCCAGGAGCCGCTTGGGCCGCCCAGGACCTACTGAAACGCCTCTCAGAGAGCAGCATCCCGAGCTTCGCCTTCACCTGACACCTCACGTCCGTCCCGATCCCCTCGGTCGCCCGCTCCCCAGCCTCACCCCGCTTCTGGCCGGCTTCTGCTCACGGATCCCCTCAGCGTACCTCGGGGACGCCGAGGCCCGGACAAATCGAGCTCCCGACGTCCAAGCTGGGCCAGGGCCCTCCGAGGACCGAGGAGCCATCGGGGACGCCGCAAAGGTCACAGGACACTTACCGGCCACCGGTCCGCTCCGCCAGTCAGTCAGTCACCTAGTAAGCTCTCCAGTCAGCTACTCCCTCAACCTCCGCAGCCGCAGGAGCCAAACGGCGAGCGCGAGGACGGCGCGACGTGCAGACGCGCGGGGGCGGGGCCTGAGCGGGACACGCCCCCAGAGGCCAGGATCACTTGGCAGGTTGTAGATCTTAGGGAGTCTTGGTCTGTACTGCCGGGTTGGTGGAATTGAGGTGCTTCAGAATGAATGCTAGCATTAAGAAGAGCAAACGCCTCCGGACGACGTGCTTTTTGTGCACGTTGTTGTTTAATTCTCGTTTGATTTTGAGACTAAGCCTCACTGGGTAGCTCAGGCTGGCGTCGAACTCGCTAAGTAGCACAGGTTTGATGCTAACACAGAGCCTCGGAGTATGGGCGTTATATGCCTGCACCACCATGCGTAGAGTGATTTGGTTTTGCGATACTGGGGATTAAGCTCAGAGTCTTCGCATTGAGCTACGTTTCCCAGCCTTTTTTTTCCCCCCAGAGAAAATGATTTTTATTGGTCTATTCTAGGTATATCTAATGATCACGTTCATTATAGGGAATTTGTACCTGTATGTGATATGTTTTTTTTTTCCTCATTCCCCTACCTTCCCTTCAACCCTTCTTCTCATTTTGTTCCCATTTTTTCTTCTTTTCTCATTTTTTTTATTTTTTTCTTCTGTCCCCCCTCCCCTCTTCCCACCCTTTTTAATATTTTATTTTGAACATGATCTTGCTAAGTTGCTCAAGCTGGGTTTGAACCTGTAATCCTCCTGCTTTACCTCCCAAAGTGCTGGGAGCATAGTTCTATGCCACCTTGCCTTTTCGTTGCTCAGAGGGATGTTTTAAAGGGCTAAATTTAGGTCCACGTTAGGTGGTACGTACTTGTCATCTCAGCACTCAGGAGGCTGAGGCAGGAGGATCACTGTGACTTCAAGGCCAGCCTGACCTGTATAGTGAGACCCTGTCTCAAAAAACAATAAAGCCTAAGTGTGATCATTTCCTTAAAGCCCTTTCATGGCTCCCCAGTTGTTCCCATCCTTGTATTACTCTGCAAATATACACCCAACCACCAGGCCAGATCATACCACCACCCCTACAGGCTGCACTGGGCTCCACCTGCCTTCTTTGTTCTAGTCAAAATTGGCTAATAGTACTGGACATACCAAACGACTGGTCATACCCAGTGTTGGCAGAGGTGTGTGAAATAGTGCTTATGGAAGTTTACTGGTTAAGAGGGTACAATTTGGCAACATCTGGTGAAATTTAGTATAGGGACACACTGATCCAGCAACTCCACTTTGGAGTAGCTATTCCAGAAGAATGCCTGCAAGACTCCAAAGAGGCACAAACAGGAAGATCACTCTAATACATAAAAGGACATACCTAGTTAGACTTAGTGGCACATAACTGTAGTCACAGCTACTCAGGAGGCTGAGGCAGGAGGATCTCAAATTCCAGGCCTTCCTAGGCAATTTAATGAGTCTATCTCAAAAAATAAAAACAACAACAAAAACCTCCTGTGAAATAAAAATTACCCAAGACCCAAGATCATTGTTTTGGACTAAGCTCCTGTACTAAACCCCAACAAATTAGGCTATTGAACCAGGCTAAAAATCACTCAGGCCAAAATTTCATATCACTGAGCTAAAATTAAGCTATCTAAATTATCTAAATTTCAAGGAATCTGGTTTAGAGAGATAGCCAAATTTCTCAAACAGGGCAGTTTCAGTTGTCAGGATAATGAAGTTGCCTCTGCCTTAATCTTTACATAAAACATAACCCAAAGTTAAGCAGTTTTTTCTGTTGGTTTTGTCTCCCTGTCCCTGCCTTACATGGAAAGTAACTTCGAAATGACCAGCCTCCTTTTTTCTTTTTTTCACAGTATCAGGTATTGAACTCAGCCTTGTATACAGCTATATCTCCAGCCTTTTGAATTTTTTTATTTTTAGACAAGTTCTCACTAAAGGACTAAAGATATAGCTCAGTGGTACAGCACCTGCCTGGCAAGAAAGAGGTCCTCAGTTTAATTCCAGGAACAACAACAACAACAAAAAGTTCTCATTAAATTGCCCATACTGGCTTCAGCCTCCTATGTAACTGCAATAACAGGCCTACACCATCATACCAGGCCTCCCCCGCACACATACTGCTTTCTTGAGTACTTTGGTGTTTATAAAACTACCCTTTTCAAGCCAGGGGTATAGCTCAGTGGCACAGTGCCTGCCTGGCAAGCCCAAGTTCCTAAGTTCAGTTCCCAGTACCGAAAAAAAAACTATCCTTTTCCTTTCACCTTATAAAAACACTTGTTTTGTTTTGTTTTGTTTTGTTTGCAACAAGTTCTCATTACGTAGCTCAGGATGGCCTCGAACTTCCTTCGATCCTCCTGCCTCAGCCTCCCAAGTGCTGGCATGAAATACCATGCCCATCTGACTCTAGTTTATGAAATCAAGTGTTGGTAGATTCTAGAATTGAAAATAAAGCCAACTGCTGTTGTGGTGGTGCATGCCTATAATCGCAGCACTCAGAAGGCTGAGGTAGAAGGATCACTTAGATCGAGGCCAGCCTGGGCTACATGGTAAATTCAAGGCCAGCCTAAACTATATAGCAAGACCCTATCTAAAAACAAAACAAAACAAAAAAAAATGAAAATAAAGTTGATTAAGAGCTTTAAACAAAATTGTAATTTTGTCCTTTATTGCACATTTACTGTGAATATTTTGACAATCTTAAAACTCATCAAAGCCAGGCACAGTGGCACTCACCTGTAATCCCAGCACTCACAGGCTGAGGCAGGAGAACTGCTGTGAGTTCAAGGCCAGACTGCACTACAAACTGAGTTCAAGGCCAGCCTGAACCATATAATGAAACCCTGCCTGAAAAAAGACCAAAAAAAAAAAAAAAAAAAAAAAGTGCCTGCCTGGCAAGTGCAAGGTCATGAGTTCAATCCCAAAGATCAACTAAATAAAAGTCTATCAAAAAAGGAGAAGGTGACATGGCTATGTCACAGGTAAAAAAGAAGGGTAGACACTGCTCTGGGGCACTACTGTAAGCAGAAGGAAAAAAAAACAATATATAGGAATATAATCAGACACAGAAGGCTAAATATTGTTCGCTTATATGAGAAACCTAAAGTATAATTTAAAGACCAAAATAAAAGATACATGATAGGGGCACACACCTAAGGTGGAGGGTGAGACAGGAGAATCTCTAAGAGTTTGACACCAGTTTGTGCTACATAGTGAATTCAAGGTCTACAAAGTGAGACCCTGTCTCAAAAAAAACAAAATGAAACAAAACAATTGGAAACAGGAGGATAGGCTTTGTGGGGACAGAAAGAGGATTTGGGGATAACAGTAGATAGGAGACAGGCTAGGGAAAGTGGAAATAAAAAGGATCAAAACGTGATCTCTAAACCAGGCATACAACTATAATCCCAGCACTCAGGAGGCTAAGGCAGGAGGATCACCATGAATTTGAGGCCAGCCTGGGCTACATAGTGAGTTCAGGGTCAGCCCGCACTACAAAGAGAGACCTTGTCTCAAAAAAAATTTTTTTGAAGAAAAATTTTTATAATTTTATTTTTACTTTAAAGAGAATAAAACCCAACAAAACAGAACAGAATAAAGCCAATCAAAACAAAGCAGTGAGAGTGGTATAGAACTTCCAAACAAGAAAACAGGAAATCAACAATAGCTACCATAATATATCTTGCTATTTTCACAATAGTTGTCCATACCATCAGACATAGCAAAATCAAACAAAACAAAATAGAATAAAAGCAATCAGTGATAGGGTGTTGAGTTTAGCGGTACAAACACCTCTCTTGGAAATGGTGAGGTCATAAGTTTGATCCCAGTTACAAAAAGTAAAAAATAAAAATTAAAAGCAATCAAAACATAATATTGAATAAAACAAAACAAAAAAATGGGAACAAAACAAAATAGTGAGAACAATACTGCCCATTGTTATCTTTAAAATAGTTGCTCAGGTTGCCAGAGGCAGGAATTGATTGAGTGAAAGTTTGTACTCAATCTAGAGCAGCACAGAATATTAAAAGAGGAGACAACTAGGTAAGAAAAGCATTTAATGGCGTGGGGGGGGGCACGGAGGGAGTCACCACAAAGAAGGCTGTGGCAGCTTTCTGCAGACAAAGGGTAGGTTCTGCCTGATAATAGGTTCTGATGCGGGTAGGGCCCTGGGGACTGATGTGAGCTGATTTATTTCGTGAGAGTGGAGGGGACTGGGTAAACCTTTACATGCCTGAGTTTTGGCATAGACTTTTGGGAGGGAGAAGCCATAGGGGCTTCTGGGAAGAAAGAGGTATGCACTATCAGGGCACAGTTTTGAACCCTTGTCATGACGATTGTGCTGTGTCTCAGACCAGCGGGGATCTAACAGAATAAAACAAAACAGTAAAATAGAACAAAACATCTGACTTCAAAAACAACACACAGGAAGTTAACCCCCACAGTTGACAAAATGCACACTGCCATCCTCCAAGTAGATACCCAGACACCAACCCCAGGCCTGCAGAGTCAACCAAACAATATAAGCATCAAGCTATTCCCTTTTCCTTGGTTGCTATCATCTCACCCTGAGTCTGCCGAATCAGCTGGGTGGGGGGATGCTCTTCTGGTTTTTCAGTTGGCCCACCAGCTGGCTCATAGGAAGGCATGGCTTCTCTTTTGCTAAGGATCTCTCTGATTAGCATGGCAGAGCTTGCTTCACAGGAAGGCATGGTTTCTTTTCTGGCTGAGGGTCTTAGCCATAAGCATGGTAGAGCCTGCATCATGGGATATTTATTTACTTTGAGACAGGGTCTTGCCATGTTCCCCAGGTTGGCCTTGAACTTACTATATACCTCAGGCTGATCTTGAATTTGTAATAATTTTCCTACCTCTGCCTTCCAAATACTATAATTACAGTTGTATGCCACCATGTTGGGTTTTTATTTTTTTAAATACAAAATATTATCTTTTTTTTTTTCTTTTCTGATTGTTGCTATTGAAACCCTGGCTTTGTGTATACTCAGTATGTGCTCTACCAATGAGATATGCCTCTCAGTCTGTCTTGGTTACTTTTCTCTCACTGTTGGGACAAAATACCTGATACCCAAAAATGAAAGAAGGAAAGGTTTATTTAGCTTACTGTTTGTGGAGGTTTCAGTCCATAATCAGCTGGCTCCAAGGCAGGGTGGCATGACACTAGGGCAACACTTCAAGGCAGCAGCCAGCAAAAGCAGCCAGGGCAAAAATGGGGGAAGAGCAAACCTCTTTTTCTCCTTATATTGTATTCAGGCCACCCCTACCACCGCCCCCCAGGGCAGATGTAGAACTCACAAAATCCCTGTGCCTTCCTCTTGCATGGGATGAAGATATTTACAAAGTAAGTGTCATGGTTTATGTCAGTGGCCCCCAGGCCTCATGTATTTGCATTGTACATTTGTGGCTGGTTCATTGTCGAGTGCTTGGATTGATGGTGTCAGTGCTACACCCTCCTAGGGGGTGGAGCCAGGATGTGATGTAATGGCAGGAAGAAGGTGTGTATTTCTCTCTTGCCCTTTCCGCTTGCTGTTTGCAGCCACCATGAACTGCGACCCCGCCATGCCACCTTGCCTTGGAGCCAACTGAGTATGCACTGAAACTTCCAAAAACTGTAAGAAATAAACCTTTCCTTTCCCAACTTTGGGCATCAGGTATCTTGTCTCAGCAACTAGTGAAAAGGAACTAAGACAGTAAGGATCCCTGTTGCCTGCTGAGTCTCTTAGTTAAACTTCTCAAGTTGACAGTGTATCAACCATAACTCTGTCCCTCAAATATTTCTTCATATTTGTTCTAGCATAAGTGTGTGGCACTCAAAAGCAGGAACAATATGATCAGACATGGTCCTAAACTCTTATAATCCCAGAATTCAGAAGGCCAAGGCAGGAGGATCACTGAAAATTCTAGGCCAGTCTGGGCTATTGAGGTCGTCAGTGACCCTATCTCAAAACAAAAAGAAAAAAAAGGGAGGGGGGCTGGACATACTGCTCAGTGGCATAAGCACCTGCCTGGCACACACAAGGTCCTGAGTTCAATTCTCAGTACCAAAAAAAAAAAAGCAAGTATAGTTTATGTACTAGAATGACATAGGTTCTTCGTTGCCATATTTATATCACTTCAGTTTTTTGTTTTTATTTTATTTTATCTTATTTTTTTGGTGCTGGGAATTAAACTCAGGACCTTGTGCTTGCCAGGCAGGTGCTGTACTACTGAGCCATAGCCTCAGCCCCTATACCACTCAAGTTTTTCATCAGGAGGTATAAATGCAGTATATATTACTTGGCTTTGAAAATCAATTTTGGGGGGGGGTGCTGGGGAGTGAACTCACAACCTCACGTTTGCCAAGCAAGCACTTACATTGCTGAGCCAAACCCCCAGCCCCGAAAATCAAATTTTTAAAATGTCTTTTTTTTTTTAAATGAGGCCTTCATATTCCCAGCAATTTTTTTTTTTAATGTTTTGAGACAGGTCTTAGTACTGTTAGAAACAATGGAGCTGAAGGAGTCACTCCTTTCCTTCCATTTAATTCTAGAACAATACCCTGTGGTTTTTTCTGCTTCCATTGTCATAAGAAAATAAAATAACAAAACCCAGATCTCTGATGCTCTAGGTGAGAGCACATGCATGTTGAATCTCCTATGAGTGATGGCGAATCTTTAGAGTTTTCAATCATACAAACAGCCCTCTGAAGCACCATGCCATAGGTTCACCACCACTGTGTGGCCTTCTGGTTGCTGAGGATGTATTTTCTGGTGTCCTCAACAGTGCAAAAAGAAACCAGCCTTTCAAAAAGTTTTTCAGCAGGGCAAACTTTACTTCTCCAAAGGGTGTGTTGCCAGACAAAAGTTAGCAAAGAGCAAGCCTATGACTCTCCTTGAATAAATAGCAATTGTCTCCATTTTGGCTAACCCTGGCCTTACCTCCATGTAATATGTACAGAGCTGACTAGGCCATTTCTTTATCCCTTCAATTGGCTCTAAGCAATGTAAATGAGGCTGGCTGAAGTGATGTGTAATCTTTGAAGCTAGGTGACAGTCACTGTTTCCCCATCCCCATGACTCCCAAGAAAAATTTACATATCAGAGCAAAAGCACTATCCTAAAACATGAGCTACCTCAACTGTGTTACGCAGATTAGTTTTTCTACATAGTCTTTTCTCTGCATATTGTACCTGTGATCTCGTCACCTATCTAGCCCAGCTCACAGCAGTCACACACTTCCCTTTCTCACAGTCACTCATCCTTAAGCCACTCTGCTTCATAAATTAATAAAATCCAGGTTGTGCCCTTGGTTGAGGCCTTTGTTGCAATGAACCTTCATCCTGGCCAGACTTAGGATCCCTTGGCTCCTCATACCTATAAATATGCCTTACTGTCCTTATTCTCACTGTGTGTTAGGTTGAACGTGATAGATTGGAATTAACTTTTTTTTTTTTTTTGGAATTAACTTCTTGGAGTTCCAAGAATTTTTCCATGGGATTACAAATATAAACTTCCCAAACCAAGAAGAGGACCAGTACAGGCTCTTTATATTTCATCCCTGCTGGACACTGTCCTCACTGTGCCCCATTCCACTGGTGGGAACATGGCCTCATAATCTAGCCTGATTGGCTAGTATAATGAGCATGTAGGTAAAGAAAATTCTGTGAACTAGAAAGACCTTTGTGATAGACAAAGTATTCTTTTTATGGCAGGTGGATAGGCACATAGCCCTTTGTTTTTAAGTTTCTGAGAAATGGTGAAATTAGTACCTGTACATTTTACAAAAACAATGACTTTATATAAAATGAAGTCATTGGGCCAGGGATATAGCTCAGTAGCATAAGTGCCTGCCTGGCAAGTGCAAGTTCCTAAACTCAATTTCTCATACCAACAAAATAAATAAATAATAATAATAAAAAAGTACTTTGTGGGCCCACCAGCCTAAAATGGAATTATTATAATTATTTCCTTTAGCAGAAAAGACTACTTTTTTCCACATGGTGGCCTTCACTCTAGTTCCACCTCATTATAGGTTAATAAATATATACTACATGTCATTAATTAAGATCAGAGTGAATTCTGGGATAAGCATGTGTATTGAGAGCCTCTAAGATGATTCAGCACCCTGTCAATCACACCTAGAGATTCAGTGGGAGGCGCCTAAGACAGAGATCCTGGCTTTTAAATTCCAAAGCCTAAATTCTAGCTTTTTGTTGCTGTTGTTACTTTTGTGTATTTAGACCTGTGTCCAGTGCTTTTCTGTCACTCAGGTACATTTTTCTTTTTGTGTCTTATCTTACAGTGCAGACTTACCCTGAATACAAGTTCACATGATCGTCAATAAATGTAGCTGCTTCCAGAGTTGGTGGCTCACACCTGTGATCCCAGTACTTGGGCAGCTGAAGCAGGATCACTGCAAGTTTAAGGCCAGCCTAGGTTACATAGTGAGCTCAAGTTCAAGGCCAGCCTGGACTTCATAGTGAGACCCTGTGTCAACTGCTCCTCCCCAAAATGTAGCGGTTTTTTACTTATTATTGGGTGTATATTTGGCAATTCTTTTCTCATTGTACACAAAAGCCTGGACTATTGTTGGCCTGTTCTACTGCAACAGTCTCACTAAGTTGTGCAGGCTGCCCTCTAATTTGTGATGCTCCTACCCCTCACCTCAAGCGGCTAGAAGTACAGATGACTACCATCCCATGTTTAAGATAGGGGTGATAGGAAGTACCCAGTGCATCCCCTACTCTGCCCAGACATACACATAAAATGGGAATTACTGAGCTGGGAACGCAGCTCTGCACTGAAACACACGCCTAGCAATCACAAAGCCCTGCGTACAATTCCTGGTATCAAAAAAAGAAAATGGAAATAAACTGAGAGAAGAGTTGCTGTGAGATAATTTGGGTTTAAAATCTGGCAGACCTGTAAAACAATGCAGGGGAGGCTGAGAGTGGCAGCACGCACCTGTGATCCCAGCACTTGAGAGGCTGAGGCAAGAGGATTGCTGTGAGTTTGAGGCCAGCCTGGACTATAAAGTGAGTTCAAGGCTGGCCTGAATTACATAGCCTCTGTCTCAAAAAACCAAAAAACAAAAACAAAACCCAAAAAGACAAAAACAGGAAAATAGTGTAGTGGAGGTTATCATTAGTTTACGTCACCAGTCTGGGTAACTGTCAAGTGCTTCACAGCAAGCCCTTTGTCAGATATAAAAATTTCCTAGAAAATGCTGAGTCATGCCTGATGGCATCAATCAGTAGCCAAATCTCTGCTTCTGACACTAGGCTGTGGGCAGAATGGGGCTTCAAAGAGATAAGAGCTCTGCTACAGGCTGCCAAACTGCTCCCTGACCCGCAGTTCCTCAACTCCTAACACTGGCTGGAAGCCTAGGGGGAGAGACTGGGTTCACCCCAGGCAATGCCTGACCGTTTTTTTTTGTTTTTGTTTTTTGTTTTTTGTTTTTTTTTTTTTTCCCCAGGCCCTTAGGTCAGGGAAGCCAAAGAGCAAGAAGTAATTCTGCTCCTAGAAGGATACTTTCAATTAAACAAGGACAAGCTAGCTTCAAGAGCATGAAGAAAAAAAAAAGTGCATGAGGCAGAGCAGTTGTACAAAGTTGTCATCAGGTAGTTCCTTTAGAAATGGCTCACTTTAAATGTATTCCAGGTCCTTCTTGCCTCAAACAAAGAACTGAATGAGACAAACCAAAATGGTGCCAAAATCCATTTGAAAAGTAAGGGGTAGCTTTTTGCCGCATCTGCAAAAATGAAGACCATTCTCGGTAATCAGACTGTTGACATTCTAGAAAATGTCAACATCACTCTGAAGAGATGCACAATATTGTGAAGGAAACTTGCAGAGGGACTTCAGCCACATCAATATAGAACTCAGTCTTCTTGGAAAGAAAAAGAGGCTCCAAGTTCACAAATGGTGGGGAAACAGGAATTGGTTACCATTTGCACAATCTATTAGCATGAACTAATCTATGAAGGAAATGACATTGAACTTGTTTCAAATTCAGCTGCTTTGATTCAGCAAGCCACAACAGTCAAAAACAAAGATATCAGAAAATTTTGGATGGTATCTATGTTTTTGAAAAGGGAACAGTTCAGCAGCCAAATGAATAAGATCCCTCCAATTGTCCAGCCACGGACACAAGCTTCTGGATTATAAAACCAATCTGTGATATTTTAATGACACAATAAAAGACCTTTATTGGTGATTGAGTGGAAATTTTGTACTCAATCTAGAGCAGCACAGAATATTAAAAGAGAGGAGACAACTAGGTAAGACAAGAGTTTAATGGGGGGGGCATGGAGGGAGTAACCACAAAGAAGGCTGAGCAGCTCTCTGCAGACAAAGAGTAGGTTCTGCCTGATACAGGCTCTGATGGGGTAGAGCTCTGGGGACTGATGTGAGCTGATTTATTTTGTGAGAGTGCAGGGGATTGGGTAAATTTTTACACACATGAGCTTTGGCACAGACTTTTGGGAGTGATAAGCCATAGGGGCTTCTGGGAAGAAGGAGGTATGCGTTATCAGGGTTCACAGTTTTGAACCGTTGCCATGATGATTATGTGATTTGGGGGGAAGGGAGATCTAACAATTGGAAAAAAAAGAAAGAAAGAAAAATGAGGAGAAAAGGGGTAAGGGAGAAACTGGCTCTGTAGAGTGAACTTGGATCAAACAAAAGTGGAAAAAAGAACAAGCAAAAATAAAAGCACACTCTGGTCTGGGAAGCAAAACCAAAGGTGGAGGAGATGTTGATGAATTATGCAACAATTAGGTCACTTGAAACACAAAGCACTGACCAATAGTTGTTTTACTCCATCTTAAACAGGTGTGACATAGTTTACAAGGAAAATAACAAGTGCAAAATATCATTGAGAAATTTTCTCAGAGGATTGGGACTAGGGCTGAGGATTTAGCATAGCAGTGTAAGCACCTACCTGGCAAGCACAAGGCTTTAGGGCTGGAGGTTTAGCGCAGTGACATAAGTGCCTGCCTGGCAAGCACAAGGTCGTGAGTTCAATCCCCAGTACCAAAAAAAAAAAAAAGCACAAGGCTTTGACTTCAATTCCCAATAAATAACAGTATCAGTAAGAAAGAAAGAAAGAGAGAGAGAGAGAGAGATTGGGATTGGAACTCATAAGAGATCATTTATACCAGGGGAAAAATAAAATGTTTCTACCAAGGAAATTATACAATAAAATTATGAAGCGCATTGGTGAGCTGACAGGTGAACAGGCTGGTGCAGCATCTCAAAGAAGACCTACTACAGCAACAGGGAAATAAAAAATCTGTCAACAGTGCCCTATAAGAAAGGATAGGAAAACAAACCATACATGCTATTGTAGCAGAAGATCCCCCCCCCCGCCAGTATACTTCAGTTTGTTATTTGCCCTGATAATAATAGTTCTGGTTACAGTTCTGGTGACAGTTCAAGCAGTTATTTCTGGGGTGGACTTCTGTTATGTTCCTCTTTTGTTTCTTAGAAATTGCTGATCACTGTGATGCATAGCTGGTCACTATGATGCATCAAAAAAAAAGCAATCCTCAATTGACAAACTACTCTGGCTCTGCACTTCCTGCTTGCTTATCCCATCTAAATCACAAACCACCAGAGAACAAGGCTTGATATTTTGGGAACGGTCCCAATCAATGCCCGTTGCTTTAAATAAATCTGCCTCCAAATTCTGGGTGTCTTTTCGATGTTTCTGTTTGCAGTTACACTACCAGTGGAAGTGATACTTGTTGGAACATACTGTTGTGTGTGAAGACTGCCTTGGGTGTGACAGTTCAAGCAGTTATTTCTGGGGTGGACTTCTGTTTGTATTTATATTGTAATTCAGGCAGGTTTTTTATTTTTGATGTTATCTTTTAGGTTCTGTAAGCAAGTAACCAGCTGATATGAAAATGTTGATGTTTTTATTCTAAATGCATAATCCATATGAAGAATTTAATACTTTATTCATATTTCATGTTTCTATTAACTACAGATTTTATAGTATGATAAGAATCTCCTGACAAAATAGCTAGGCCAGCAAGATGTCAGGTTTGGCATACAAAAATGCCAGGAAAGCCAAACACATGTGTCAGTGTAAGCAAGTGTTAGTCGAATAGGAATGTGTTGTTGTCTTGTGTGAAGACTGCCCTAGGTGTGATAATTGAAGTAAAGATTTTTTTTGTAGAGTTGTATTGATATTTTCATTGTAGCTCATATAGGAATTTATTTTTGTTATAGTTTAGACTTTGTACACCAAAAAACAGTTGATGTTGAAAAATTTGATGCTTTTTTATAAACTCAATATTAAAAATTCAATACTATTTTTGCCTGTTAAGTACTCATTGTTTAACATAATAAACTCATAAAATTGAAATATTCTAAAGAGTAATTGTGGGGACTATAAAACCACAATAATGTGCCTTTATGACAAAATTGCTGTTATTCCTTGTGGGCTAAAACACTTAAGAGCTGAATTCTGGACAAAACCTTTAACAAAGAACTCCAATTAAAGACTCCTTGGCAGGCGGTTTAAGACAGGAACAAAATTTTAATGTACAGCTGAGGCAGGAGGATGGCTGTGAATTGAAGGCCAGCTGAACTACATACATAGCAAGAACCTGTCTCAACATTTCCCATATATAAATATAAAATTTTAAACTCAATGCAGTTGCTCCCCAAACATCCACAAGATATTAAAGATCCAGGAAGAGACTTAAAAACATTCTTTGGATAATTTTTGCTGTCTAGGCTCATTTTTAAATTTTTATAAAGTCAAAATCTCTCGCCATGACGGGTGGTATCTCTTGGGAAACTGTTTTTTTGGTACCGGATATCGAACTCACGACCCTTGCACTTACCAGGCAAGCGCTTGAGCCACTGAGCTAAATCCCCGGCCTTTCTTGGGAAACTCTTGATCTAAATAAACTCTAGTGTTTTCTACATTGCTTTGTCTATTAGTAAATTCCTGTATGTGCCGACATTGACAGTCTTCCCAACGCAATTGCCTTTAGGTGACAGCCAATACCTGAAAAATACCAATGTTCATGGTAAAGAGCTAACTTTCCTCTACACACTTTTTTATTGTGTTTCGTTTCACACGGAAGTGGGTTCGGGGATCCCCACCCACACGCGCTGAGGTCGGAACAGACTTGCACAGCGGTCTACCAGGCTCCCTCCCGGAGGAAAACCCATCGCGCGCTCTGTCTACACCCGGCTGGGATGAACCATCTAGGTCAGGGGCGGGGGACACAAGCATGCTATGCGCGATTGTGGGACCCGCAGGTGTCCAGGAGCGGGGTAGCGAGGGACCTCGGACCAAGTGCGGCCGGAAGAGGGTTCAGCCAGGGTGGACTAGTGCTGCGGCCGTGGGCCGTCAAGCGCTTAGTGCCGCGTCCCCCCTCTCAGTGGACTCTACTGCGGGACTCGGGTCCCAATTCCCGCGAGCTTTTCTCACCTGGGCCTCTAGGACTGGGGACTGGACCCGGAGGGAACGGGGTTGCGGGTCTTGGTGCGGTGTGGTGGTGGTGGAGGTGGACTTGAAACCCAGATTTCATATAACAGCCTTCTCCCCACCTTGTGTTAGCTCGCAGTGCCTTAAATTCTGGAGCAAATTTCTGCTCCCTTTCCAACTCCGCGGCCTCACTAGCCCAGGCTTCTCGGTACTACTCCAGTCCGGCTTCGGCCCTCATGGCCGACAAGAAACTGGTGGTGGTTTTTGGAGCCACAGGTGAGCTAGGCCGGAGAGTGTGGGGCTCAGAGCTGAGCCCACACCCCTGGGAGCCCGAAGAGCGTTGGGTTCCGTGAGTCCTCCGGCCCACGGAAGCGGGAGGTGCGGTGCCCGACTGGGGCACACATTACTAGTGAGTTGAAAAATAAAGTAAAAAATAAATACGTAGGTAAGTAAATTTAAATGGATTTGGTGGCACACCCTGGCAATCCCAGCCACCTGGGAGGCTGGAAACAGGAGCACCCTTAAGTGCGAGGCAAGCATGAATAATTTAGTAAGATCCTGCCTCAAAATAAAAAGGGTTGGAGGATTTAACTCCGTGGTAAAGCTCTTGCCTAGCAAACGCGGGTCCCTGGGTTCTACATAACAAGGTGATTTGAAGAGGATACCAACGTTAAAATTTCCTTACCCCCTCCTCCATGAGTTACCAAAGTGTACCCTTCCTCAGTATTGGGAATTGAACCCAGAAACTTTGGGATGAGCTACATTCCCAGGCCTTTTTAAAAAATTTGAGCCGAAGGGCCGGGTGGGGTGGGGGTGGGGTTTGACTCAGCTGCATAAGTGCCTGCTTGGCAAGCACAAGGCCGTGAGTTCAATCCCTGGTGCAAAAAAAAAAAAAAAAAAATTGAGCCGGGCGTGGTGGTGTAATCCCAGCACTCTGGGAGGCAGGGCATCATTGCAAATTCGAGACCAGCCTGGGCTACAAAGTGAGCCCAAGGTCAGCCTGAACTGCATAGTGAGACTGTGCCTCAAAAAGAAAAAAAAAAAAAAAAAACATTGAGGCAGGGTTTTACTAAATTGAGAATTTGGGGCTGGGGAGTTAGCTCAGCGGCAAGAGCGCCT
>PVJX010012331.1:0-49901 GCA_004027295.1 Dolichotis patagonum
ACTTCAGAGGCTCCATACATTCCTATACTATGCCAAGAATGTAAAATCTTAATAATGAATAGTTTTAAAATGTTACAAGGACATTCAAAGGAAGCTCTGATCACATGTGGTCCAGAGGAAGGTTGCCCGGGGAAACACCATTTGAGCCAAGCCCTGAAGGACAAAAAGAAGTGACAGAAGGAAGGAGGTAGAAGTACAAGTAAAGCAAAGGCCTAGGTTACAGACCCTTGCTTTGTACAGCATGCACCCTACTCTGATGTCCCAAGGACCTGGGAAGAAGGCAGTGTCTCTTGTTGACCCCAGATTCAGAAGCTAAAGCCAACTAATAAATACAACACCAACTGCCAAACCTGCCTTTCTTTCCCCTGTTCCAAAACAGCTAAGGAGCACAAAGCCAAATGTAAATGTCTGGGTGCTTGCTAGTTTTATTGCTGTTGCTGGTTGTCTTATGGTTGCAAAGATCATATGTGTTTGTAGGGGGAAAAAATAGTCAAAAATATTCAAAGTAGAAAATTTAAATCACTCAACACCCAGGTTGACAATGAAAAATGTATGTTTCTTTAGAAAACATTTTTCAGGGATAGAGGAATTGGGAGAGGGGTACAGATACCTTCATAAATCAAGATAATGACTTATGGAAAGATATTACCCATTTTTATATCTTAAGTCTATCTATGAATCTATTCTATATTTATGTATCTATATCCATATTTTAAAGTACTCTTTAGAAGCATCATTTTAATGACTAAAACTATTCCTAGTATCACAAATACTAGGCAACATAATTTAATTATATACCTCTTTGTTTCTAGCTCCTAAATTGTGCTCACATTTCCTACAGAAACTGTCTAAAGGTGGAAGAAACAGGTCTCCTTCTGTGTCATCCATTGATGCATCATATTTTCCACCTGTCATCCTAAGTCACAGCAATGTGCCTTGTCCCAGGAAGTAAAAGGCACTCATTCTCTGATGCTTCCATCTGAAACTATTTTCTGGAATCCATTTGAAAGACCGTGAGCCAAGGCCTGGAGGCTGTTTATACACATGGAACAAAGTCACGGCCACAGGTTGCATGAAACCTGAGACCTCGGCTGTGGGCTCCTTAGCTTAACTTATTGAGACCTTTTTATCTAGTCCATGGTCTTCCAATTACCATTGCCCGGATGCACAGGGCATTTCTTAAACTGAAGTGCACTATCTGTGTGATCTTGAAATTCATAGTTTTTTAGGTAAGCTTACCCATTCTTTATCTGGTTCTCAGCTCCCCCTTTGCCTACATATCCTCCCATCCTCACCCTGCAGCATCACATCTGTATCTTCATGCAACAAACGACAGCCCCACAAGGTGAGCAAAGGAAGTATTTTGCCTGGAGGTGCAAAATGTTCACGTTACTTTCATGGCAACCCAGATAAGTAACATGATGAAAAAGATAGGTAAATTTTATTGCATCCATCCCAATAGCATCCTCTTAATTTTATTATTAATAATCATATATTAAATATTTGATATTCATATATAAAAGCATGAGTCCCGAGCTACAAACTGAAACTTTGCTCTATTAGCATTCCTATATAAAAATTATGAGAATTTTACTGATTCATTAACATTTTGTCATTCTTAAAATAGTTTCTAGATTTTAGTACCTTAAAAATGTTTTCAAAATCCACCAATCATCCAACTCTATCAAAATATTTTCCACTCTCCTTAGCTTTCTGCTTAGAATTCTGGGTTAACATTTGGCAAATGGCCCCATTTCATCTTTTTTTCATCTTTTCACAAAAGCCTAAGTCCAGGGCTCTGCATACCACAGGTACCCTGCCTTTCCCTCAACAAAACATGTCAGTGCAATTGGTAGTCAGAACTTTATGTGTGTGTATATATATGTGTACAATATATATACACACATACTCATATAAAGTCTTCATTTCCAGTGTTACTAAAAACTTACAGAGTCAGATTGCCATGGTCACCAAAAAGTTTCTAATGCAGGTCAATGTCATGACATAATGTTCTGACTTTAGTCATAGTGGAATGAAATAAGTTCCCAGCCACTCAATATAAAGAACTGTTTCCTCATTAACACTATTAATGATCTTTACTGGTTCCCAAGAGGGATACAGAATCCACACATTGTTCATTACCACATATTGTTGGCCTTTGAAAAAACTGTAAGTTCTCTTTAGTCCTATACTCAGAAAAGGGATGGAAACAGGCTGTTAAAGTACTTTGGGACCCCCAGGGATATATGGTTGCTCCAAATCCACTATTCAAATGAAATATTCACCTAGCCTTATTACTAACACACAAAAACCTCCAGACGTACAGTAGGTGTGAAGATGTGCTGAATTTCTTGGTTAATGTTAAATATAAAAATATCCCCAAGCCTATCAGATAATTATATCACTGTACCTTTGCCTAGGGTTTTGTTCCAGCGTCACCCAAATTTTGCCTTTGTGGTGAATCTTCATACCAAGTCTAACCCAAATGAGTAATGGCAAAATAGAAACCTCTATTAGTTAAAAAGAAATTCAGATTCAAGGTGAAAATTCTAAGTCTCTACTACTTGTACTTTTCTGTGATAACCGAAAGAGGTATTTTCACAAGTTAATTAATTCCACAAACATTTATTGAGCACTTCCTCTGAGCCAGGCAGAGATCATGCTGGTTGTTTAGGATATCATTGTTACTAAGTTAAGTGCTTACTTTCAATAAACTCACAGTTTGTCTAGTGTGATAGCCAAACACAAATAAAGAGAGCAATGTGACAACTGAAACAATGAGGGGACCGAGACAGTATCATCACACATTCATAGGAGGACATGTTTTTGATGTATCTTTCAGCTACAGGAGGAGTAATTCAGGCAAAGGAATTCAGGTGCTGAAACTGAAAGAGCACAATTTAAAAAAGAGTGAAAGGAAACAAACAGCAATGCAGGAAAAAGAGAGCCTTGTAGGCCAAGCTAAGGAGTGGGGACAATATCCCAAAGCCATTGAAAAGTCATGATGGTAAAAAGCCAGGGACTGGGGCTGGGGATTTAGCTCAGTGGCCTAATCATCTGCCTGGCAAGTGCAAGGTCGTGAGTTTGATCCCCGGTACCCAAAAAAAAAAAAGCCAGGGACTGGCATGGTTGTCTTTTCATCTCAGGAAATCACTATGGATCAATTGTGGTAAGACCAATTACAAGTAGTTGTCCAAGTAAGAGATAATTTGAAACTATTTCTTCATGAGTCTTTATTTCTTTGTTAAAAGGAAGCCCATGACTTTGGTTATCAAAGTGCTTATCATTCACCTAATAGAAATGCTAAGCTTATCCTAGTTCACTTTGACCCAAACTCCAATGGAGAAATGTTTTTCACATCTCATAAAAATACCAGTGTCTCAGAATTGGCTAATCAGCAAGTGTCGCCATAGTACAGTTGCCTTATTGTTCTCTCTGTCCTAGCTGTGGACAAGAAAATGGAAACAATAGCTTCCTTATGGATCTATGTGCCTCCCAGTGAGTGCAATTCAGCACTGGAGCAAAAGCCAATGACATGCCTTAGTTATTACTATAAGATGGCAATTCGGAGATAAAATACAATATTGTCACTTTCAATATGTACTAAAAGTGATTTACCAAAGCTCTTGGGGAATGAATTAGACAACTATTTGATTACAATACACAAGATAAATCACCCTCCTTTGAGGGTTAAATTAGTCCAACTGACAACTCTAGATCAACTCTGGTTAAAATCTGGGTCCCTGATCTTCCAACCCAACTCATACTGAGTTTGTTCTGGTTCATGTAGGTTAAAAAAAAAAATCAAAATGTTAGTGTCTTAGTTACTTTCTCTCATTGCTGACACAAAATAGCTAGCACCCAAAGTTAAAGGAGGAAAGATTTATTTTAGCTCAAGTTTGTAGAGGTTTCAGTCTATAATTTGGCTCTAGAGGTTTCAGTCTATAATTTAGCTCCAAGGCAGGGCAGCATGGAAGAGGGGTACAGCAGAAACAGTCCACGGCAGGACAAGGAGAAAGCAGGGAAGCCACAGCATCAAGCCTCCCTTTCCCTTTTATCCAATTCAGGCTATAAGTCTACCGATTGGTTCCACCCACACTCAAGGCCTTCTCATTATCAATACCCAGAGCTATGCTAAACCACTCAGCACACTACTATTTAGTTATCACAAACCCTTAATTCATATTCACACATCCTAACCCAGCATCACAGACCCCTGATCCAGTCACTCCCCTCAAACCCCACATATGAATGCATCAAGCTTTGAGAGGACATCTAGACAGAAACCAAAACATTTTGATAGCCCCTCTCCTTTTCCTTCTGTAGTAATTTCCCTTTCTTCATTCAGGATCCAAGTGTTGCTCCATGTTCTCTGTGAAGTTGTCTCTAACAACACTAGTCCTCTCTGCATGTTACTGACAACCATGGTAAATGACTGTACTTCAGCTGCAACACTCTATCAGAGCAGAAAGCATTAAACTTTGTAGGTATTTCCTGCTACTGCCTCAAAAGATCATCTTACTTACTAACTGACTGGAGTGAACACATTCAAAAGGAACTGTCTCCAATATGGTTGAAAATAATTCTACTCCTTCCAGTATATATTTGCTACTCTGTCATTCAGATTCGGAGTCAAATTCTCCTTCCCTGGAATTTAATCTGGGCATGTGCTTTGTTTCACTCATAGATGTGACAGCACACCAAATTTGTGACTATTCCTTAAGAGCTCAATAACTCAGTTTGGGCTAACTTGATATATGCTATAAACTGGGTGGTTTCTCATTGTTCTGGAAGCTAGACATCCAAGACTTAGGGGCCACCACAGCTGTGTAGCTGGATTCATAGAACCTGCTAAGGTTTTTTTCTTCATGTGGCCTTCCTTGGTGTATGCATACAGAGATAGAGCAATCTCATCACTTCATAAGGGCAGTAATCTTATTATGAATGCTCCATTCTCAAGACCTCATCTAACCCTAAGGATTCCCCAAGGTCCCTGTCTCCAAAAACTATCACATTGAGCTTGAATATAAAAATTTGGGAGGATACAAACATTAGATCACAGCAAAAGGCATGATTCCACTTTGAGAATCTTTGAATCTAGTAACCATGTCAAGAGTTTAGGCTAATCCCACCAGATGAGGAGGGACCTCGTGAAGGATCACAGCCTTCTTGGTTGGATACCCTAGGCTCACCTGTGCTTCTGGCTGAATACATCCTCATGATCAGGGTAACCTTCCATAACTGGATGGTTCACCCAATCAAGTCAAAGAATCATGAGAAATAGTAAGTCATTATTTTTTTTCACCACCAAATTTTGTGGTTGTTATGAAACAATAGAAAAGTAGAATGCTATCCTTTCTCCCAACTATGCTGAAGTCTCCTCATGGACATTATATTAAAATAACTCATACATACTAAATGTCCTCATATGCCTAGTATTTATCCTATGGGACAGTTACGTAAACTAAATATTAGTATGTAAACTAAATATTCGACAAGTAAGAAAATGAAGCTTAGAGATTAAATAACTTGCCCCAAGCTGTAGACCCAACACTCAAGTGTATCTGTCTCCAAGACTTGAGTTTTTGACTCTCTTTACTACTTGGATTCATAGTGCAGAACTAAAAGAGTAAATATTTAAAAATCACATATTTATCAAAATAGCACTGCAAAGTAAGAGACCTCAATTTTAGAGTCAGCCAGCATTGGAACCAAATACTGTCTGCAGCATATAAGCCTTGCTCTACTCTTCTCCCTTATATTCAATGTGGCAAGACTGAGTACTAACCAAAAGAGGGAGATTTCACTATTGTAAATTATAGTATTTTTTACCCAGCAGTGATTATAGGAAGTTTTTTAAAAAATCACTTTATCTTGAACACCCCATCTTTGATGCTGGAATTTGTTTTCTTTACTACTTATTATGCAAACTATTTTAACATCTTACCTTGGATGAATTGCTGACTGTTCCTAACTATTGTTCTGGATCATAGAATGGTTCCTGTGATTTCTATCTTGCAGAGTCATAGGAGGGATTAGATCAAGTAAAACAAGTAAAGCTCCTGAAAAGTAACAGACTTTTAATAAATTGTGATAGCATTGCTGTTAGTATTAATATTATTGACCGAAATGCTGATTCTAGGCCAGTGATGGCAAACCTTTTAGAGCTTTCAATGGTGACAACTCACAACTCAGCCACCAAATTTGTCACATGATCTCACCCAATGAACGGGTAGCCAGGAAGTGCCACCTTATTAAGTCCCAAATGAGAAGAGAATTGGATATCAGTGAGCACCACTAATGTCTAACCACACTGTGCTTAAACATGTTACATTCCATTTCTATTTGAATATCACAATCATCCTTGGTGATAGGAATTATAATTATCCTCATTCTAAAAAATAAGAAATCAAAGAACAGAGGGGTTAAGTAACTTAAGGCCATATCACTAGCAATCATAAAGGTTATTTCCCACTGGGAAGTTAAATCAAATCGTATAAAGTCTCAGAGTTGAAAAAGAGTACTTGAGGCCCATGTAATCTAACTTGCCATGCAATGTGATAATCTCTTTTGTATGAAGCCAGGCACAGTGGGGCACACCTGTAATCGCAGCACTCCAGGAAACTAAGTCAGAAGGATTGCAAATTCAAGCCCATCCTGAACTACTCAGCATGACCACGTCTCAAAAATGAAAGGCTTGAGAATACACATCAGTACAAAGGCCTTGGGTTCACTATCTAGTAATGCATAAACAACAACAGTGTGAAAGCAGAATTTCCCCTTGGCATACAAGCTGACAGCCACAGGGCGCTGCAGTGGTGAGCTTACATTTTACTTGTACATGAATGGTCAGTTTTGAAGACTTCCCTTCATCAGATGAGGTCCTCCAACCCCCTATTCTTCCAGGGACAGCCACTCACCGAAATGACATTGTAAGCTATTTAACCTCAGAGTGTAACAATGTATGGATCACAACAGAGTCAGCCTGTATGTGAGTTGTCTTAAACCTTCACAGTAACCATGTTGGCAGTAGCTTCATTTTTCTGACTGGATACTGATATTAAAGATTTAATTCCCTTTTTCAGTTACATGACTAGTTAGGGGTAAAAAAAGGAATCCTGACATAAGTGACTCTTACCTGGGATCTACATTCCATAAAGTGAAAGTTGAAATTAAATCGGGGCACCTCAACTTTTCTGTGATCTGGTGCAACTGATCAAAATATCAGTTTCGGTTTTTTAAATGCATTAGGGACAAGTTAATTTCACTCATTCATTCTCAACATGTTTAGTGTTGTGAAGTCATGTGTTGAGTTCAGAAAGGACTTCCAAATGGTTTCAGTATCAATTGTCCACTATGGGCCAGTTATACTTGTGTAGATTTATATAATAGCTTTTCCCTTAGTTGTGTAGGTACAGTCTTTCTAGTTATTGCCCTTCACAGATTAGGAAGTCTAAATTCAACAACACAAAATGAATTATCCTAGGCCACCTCCACAAGCAGCATAAATGCTCTACACCAAGCTGCCTTTCCAGGGTTAAGGGGAGAAACCACTGAAAAACCCTGGTGGCAAGAGCTCCTAACTTCCTTTCTACGAGCCCTGTGAGGGGTCTCAATACTGCACCCAGTGGGATTGTAATCATCTCAGGAAGTTAGGCCTCCTCATTGTCTTTATGGGGAGACAGCCAGAGTTTTACATCTTTGGCTCAAGGGATTTTTCTTCAAGAAATGAAGCCCCAAAAGACTTTCACTCTGATTTGAATCCAATGTTCCAAGGCAGCCCTCCTGACATCAGTTCTTCCACCCACATCTTTCCCCATGTGCTGACAGCCAACCAACACCATCTGGAGGACCAAAGATGTGCTAGGTCCCTCGCTCTGAATAAGAATTCCAGTCCATAAGCAAGGGAACTCAGGGCCCCTGAAGAAGCCCGTTAGTATGCATGTGTTAAAACATTACTTGGGACCCCATTAATGCACACAATTTTTATTGTTTTTATGTATCGGTTAAAAATAGATTTAAAAATAAATTTCAAAACTCTATTATGAAGAAAGAGTAAGTTTATAATGCTCTATAGTCCATTTAGCTATTATTTTCTATTTTTTTATACATCGAGCCACTTTGGCCTTCTGCCACGAATAAAGTAGGACTATTTATTGATGGATGAGAGGAAGAAAAAGAGAATAAGGAGGCATAGGTCTTGTGGATGTTGCCAACCCTGGAGAGAAAACATCATCTAATGGCTATAATACGGGTCATCTTGAGAAGTTTCTAGTGAAGGATGTCACCACCTTTCTCAAAGATAAACTGAGTTTCCTGGGGAATCCATGAGTTCTTTCCCCAGGCACAACGAGAGCTCTAGGACTAGAGAGGCAACTTAATGGGACCACTAACAGGAAAGCCTGGGACTGTTTTTGTTACTGTTGTTGTTATTTTTCTGATCACCCAGGAAAAAACTCCCCACCCACAGAGGAAGATTTATAGCTACTCTATCAATCTTGTGAGCACAAGGTAAGAGGTGATCAGAACCAAGTTGAAAGATGAAGACATGAAATCTGGCAATGTCACAGGAGATCTCACATCAGGCTGAGCCTACACTAGAACAGCCTTTCGAATTACCTTTAGGGAGCCCTCTAAAGTTCCTTTAGCCTTAAGGTACTTTAGATTGGATTCCCTGCCACTTACAGTTGAAATGGTCCTGCTAGGGTAACAAAAACAGTCTCAGGGTCATAATGTCTCATGGAAGTAGTAGAGATTAAGTTCAACCTTCTCAGTAATCTCCTCCCATCTGTGTGCCCTTTTAAGGACTATTTGCCTTACAGCCTTTGACAAAACCAGCAAAACCTGAGAAAATTAAGAAGCAGGTCCATATCATCCTGAAAGCCTCCCAAACGCCCACCTTCTGCACTCCCTGCCTCATTTCTCAATGTATGAATGTTAAATACACATGAAAATGTCAGGAACCTTCATCCCTTCCCCGGAAGAGTTAAATGGGATGACATATTGAAAGAATTATGTTAAATTCAAAGGAAGGGCAAAGGACCACTTAGGGAGAGTATCCTTCCTGCTCCCTAACAACACCTCTGTTCTGTTCACTCTCACGGCACCTCCTAGATATTAATTCAGCAACTTCACATGAGACACTTAACAAGCCAATATCACACTGTCTTTTCTTGTAAAATAAGGATAAGGGTCTCACTGGACTGTTGTGAGAATGCAATGACTCAAACACATCAAACTCATGGAACAGTGCTTAGATCATGCACACTGTCTATGTGAGCTCCGGTCTCTCTTATTCCTAGGACAGACACTCTCATTGAGATTGTGAGCTCTTCAGCAATAAATGTAAGGTGTGTTTTCTTTGTACTTCTAGGCTTCAGTCTAGTGCGCAGCTCCAGAACTGTACATTGAATGAGTGACCCATGGCAAGAAATCTATAGGGATTCATGGATCTATGTTTCATCTTACAATGTTAAGAATGGATCACGAATTGTGGGGCTTCAAGCCCTGAAGTAGGGCTTTCTAGGAGATCACCTTCAGTCATCCTGGCTTCTATTAGTAGCTGAGAAAGCAACAAGTTGGGCAGCAGCCCTTCAGGAACAAGTCTCAACCTGAGATGGAATTCCCTTTCACTCCACCAGAAACGTCCATCCTCAGCCTGACTTAGCACTGTGGTTTAATGTGTTTCTGTGTTTGTCCACCACGAAGAGAGTAAATCCACTAGGAATTCCCTCTTCTTCCTGCATTGAGACCCATCATACACATGAGAATTTTCTGAGCAGTTGTCTTACAGCTCCCTACAATGGGCTTGTCAAGAAGCACTTCTGCCACAGGCTTATTTTTCCTTTTCCATCTCTAGCCTGCTGCCAAACTGGCAGAAAGGTGTTTCTGTTTTCAGAGGAAAAGCACTGTGAGCACAGATACTGTAAAGGGAGATTTGTTGCAAGGAAAATGAGGGGAGGGAGGCAGTTCTCTCTGATGGAGAAAGAGATTCACCTTCAAAGAAAGCAAGCATTTTCATGTGATAAATTCCTCGACCACGTGGACTCACTAGTCCCAAGCAGTGTTAACAATTTCTTCTATTATCTTCTTGTTCTGACACAAGCTTGGGAGATCAGAAGTGTAAACAGGTAATTCAATTTCCTCTCCTCCCTGCCAAGCTGTTAAGCAGGCACTTCTAACATTGCACAGGCTTAGATCAGGTTTCCTGGAGGCTGCCAAAATGAGAATGGTGAAATGAGATGTCAGAGAAGCAGGGGAGGGATGTAGGAAGACTCAAGGGTGGACTTTCATGTAGAAACAGTTTGGTTGGTATGTATTTGTTAGTTACATCCATGAAATGGAAATAAGGTGACCTCAGACACACGGCAAGAGGACCTGGTTTTTCCTCATAATTACTCCTAGAAATAGCAACTTGTGCCTACCTCATAGAGGCAGAAGGTCATTGACTAAATTTTGCCTCTGTCATTATCTCATTCTATATCCTTTCAACAGCCATTTGTTGAATGCCTCTCACATGCCATGCCCATAGAAGCAGCAGTGATAAAAGTCTAGTGTGTCTGGGTGTGATGGCACGTGCCTGTAATCCCAGCACTCGGGAGGCTGAGCAGGGGGATCTTCACAAGTTTGAGGCCAGCCTGGACTACATAGTGAGTTCAAGATCAAACTAAACTACACAGTGAGACCCTATATAAAAAATAAAATAAGTAAAAAACACCTCCAGTGTGACAGAATACAACATGGGAACACGGGATGAGCAAGATAGTGTGAGTTCAAGGAGGATTTAGATTTAAAATCACCAGGACTTTGTTGACAACTTGATGATGTACAAGAGAAGCTGAGCAGGAGAGAGAAAAATAGAGGCAAAGATACGAAATCTAGAATGATTCCAAATGTGACAGCGTATGGTGTGGCATTATTCACTGGGCAATGAAGCACGGGGAGAGAAAGTTTGAAGGGCGGCTCACATGGCATTCAAGGGTCAATGCTCAGGATTCCCAATGCCTGTCAGAATCCTGGCTGTAATTCTATCAAACACAAATTCTCTTCTGTTGCTCTTTGCACCTGCTAAATTTAATTTGGCTCAAACACAGGTAGACATGGCTTTCCCAAGTACAACCCTAGGTTTCTCTGCTAGAAAAACTGCAAAACACTTCTGTATTACTGCAAAATAATTCTGAAGAACAAAGAGGGAAACTTCATCTCTATTGGGAGCTTAGCAGTAGAAATTAAGAGAAAATTGTAAAAATCACATGGAGAATAGTACATGCACAGCTCAGATCAAATTGTAATTCCTGATTTCTCCTATATAGAATTTTTCTCATTATGTTGCTTCTCTGAGAAACACACACACACACAGACACACACACACAGACACACACACACACACACACTCACACAAACTGTATGTTTTGATAGACCAAACTCTAAGCTTCCTACGCATGATGTCAACATATGTCTTCAGAAGCAAAAATTCCTCAGTAATCCTTGGCATTGATTGGTAGATGGTTAAACATAAGATTTTTGTATATTTAGGGATCATTCAATAGGTTCCCAGGGCAAGACTTTTCGCTCTCTTTGTACTCTGCCTTACTGCTGGGCAGGTGCTGACTTTTAAGACCTAAGTTATACCACACAAGGTGGTCAGAAATAGAATTTGTGCAACTTAGGGACATGGAAAGAGCCACTGCTCCTTTCCAAAGATAAGAACCTACTCTATTGAGTGGAATGACTACTCCTTCACTATTCTAAGACCCTCTGAAGTCCGAGGGAGCTATAGCAATGCAACTTCTAGGGTCAGAAACTCTAGTAAGAGGACATAGTTGGCATCTGGACTGTCCTGCCCATGCCTAGTTCCTGTCACTGGTCATACTGTGAGACTATCTGCTCCCTGTGCCTCACTCAGTCCTTGGAGACTCTGGTGAACTTCCAAGACTCATTCCCCCTTATCCTGCCTTGACTTTCCTCTGGGGAAATTTCCCCTCTATTAATCTCACCTATGTTCTTTAAGGGAGAAGACTATTATTCCCTCTTATCTTTCCTTCTAGCCACAGCTGGGACCCATGGATGTGGACCAAAGGACTCTAGTGATTCCTGAGACCCCTATAACTACCTTACAGGTATTGGGTAGAAGGATCTTCAGGGCTAGGGGAAAAGCCTGAGGAGATAGCCAACTCAGCAACAGACAACAGATAGTACATGCAGACCTTGGTGACACCATTTGGTCTTCACCATTACATGAGCCAATAGTTATTCCTTATTGTTTAAGCCAGCTTGGGTTGGACTCTTTTGCCATACATTTATCTTTCAAAGCACAGCTTATTTTCTATTCCCCCATGGGGGCCTTCCCTAACCAAATTTTGTGGCCCTTAGCATGCACTATGCAATGAGGAATCTTTTTTAGATGTGTCTCTCCTTAGGGATGTAAACACATAGTTTCCACCAAGATTCATCCATTCTCTAGATGTACAGTCCTGAGCAAGGTACATATGCGTGAGTCTCAGTTTCCTTATTTGAAAAACAGAATAAAACTCTTTTACTTCCCAAAAGAAATACATGAGACAGGGAATAGTACAAGGGAATTTGCATGGATAATAGACTAGATTAGTTGGGTAAAATTACTCCAGTATTTTTGATTCCCCAAAATGCAAAGAACTTTATGCCCTACATGTAGTGGATGTTACCTCATTTTTGTGTGGATTAAATGAATGAATGTGCCCCTCCCCCAGCTCCAAGCCAGAGAAGAGGAATATTGGCTGAGCCAAGTTGACCCAGCATACAAAGCATCTGTCCACAATTCTCTAGCCAATCTCTCTGTCCTGGTAGTTGCAGGAATTCATAAGATACCTGCAATCCTCCAAGCCTTCCCTCGCAGCCAGTATAAAACCAACTCAAGCTCCAGGAAGCCTGCGTTGTTTGTAAGTAAACGACAGCCAATGACAAACACACAGAGCTAAAGAGGTTGTGATCAGTGATAATAGAATATTTTAGTAGCTGAGAAAATAATAGAATATTTTATTAAGCAAGATGGAAAGGGAGACCATGCTCTTCCCAATTTAGTGTCAACTACAGGTAGAAAAAGTAAGCAAAGCATTGCACAGCTATAAAACAGCAACTAAGGAGCAGAGAAAAGCCACCCAATTATCTGCTTCATCACCTCCCAAGGGCAAAATGTTCAACCAACCCTCCAAGTATTACTCAGTCACCTATGTGACTCTTACCTGCCCTTTCTCAGCTCTTCCTCATTAGGAACCAGAGAGGGCAGGACCATCGAGTTTCCCATGTTTGCACCATCAGGTATGAGACTGCTGGAAGACGAGGTTGAAATAAACACTTAAATTAAAATTTCTACATCATTGCAGAACCACAGGAGATGGTTGGAGAAGTCTGTACCTTTGGTTATTTTTATCCACAGGGATGCTAATTTTCATTGTCTGCTTTATAAACTACCTAAAATTCTTCTGCAACCAGGCAGTAAATAATTGGAGGGAGATGCAGAAAGTGAGAGAATGGGGGTGGCAGTCTCTGTGTTTATGTGTCCTTATCAAATAATTCCACTTGAAGAAATTGTTCTACTGTTCTATAGCATGCATCTCTTCATAGTTATCCATCACTCAAGTCCCTTATTATATTACTCCATTTTGTTATTCTAAGAAAAAACCAGAATACCAATCTGAGTTTACTCAAAAAGTATATATTTTGATACTGATATTCAATCAAGATATTTTTATTGGATATGCACTCTGACCCAAGCACTGAATTGAATACAGCACAACCCCTAGTCTCAAGCCAATCACTACCAGCCTAATAATCATCTCCAGAGTTATATCATGATTTTTACTAAATTCTAGACCAGTAGAACAGTCACTTCCCCATCATAATTTCTAATTCCCTTATTTCTGGACATTCTCTTTCCACCAGGAAATCCAACCCAGGTGCCTCTGGAAATTGGGAGGCTGCAGACAACATCTGGTGCACCAGGAGAATGTGTTTGTCTCAGCCCGGCTCAAAATAGTATCTGACAAGCCTGAATCACACAAGTTCTGAAAAACTCACAAGAAATAACCTAAGAAATCCATAGCTGCCTCCTCCAATTTCACTCCCTGTCTGACTGTTTATTGACTCCTGCAGCCCCTATTGATAACATGCAACCCTGCTTCTGTCTGCCTGCTCCCATGCAGCGGTAACCAAAAAAAAAAAAGGAAAAAAACAAAAAGGAAAATGGGGAGCATCACAGCTCTGACTCATGCCAAGGACCCTGTTCTGGAGCCAGGCACCAGCCTGGAGGCAGAATTTCCAAGAAAAACACGAGATTTGTTAGAAAGAAAATGCTGAGTCCCTCTCCCTTCCTTTCGTTCACCCGCCTTCCTCTTCCCTCAGGGCCACACAGTTTATCTGGCTGCTTCAAACCCCTGCCCCACATTTAAGCTTCCAAATACTACTTTAGCACTAATAACCGCATCCGCATCCGATGTAAGGAGGCCCACTCCCACCACAGCTCACATGCCTTCTGTGTTGTTTTTTTTTAAGGTGAGCTGAAAGACTTACCTGCCGAGCTCCAGTTAATTTCACTGCAGAAATGAAAGTGCAGAGTGCATATCCCTGGGAAAGCACAACCTCAGGGTCCAGAAAGAGCGGAGAGGGACTGTCACGTTCCCTAAACCCTCCATCCCTGTGTCTCTCTCTCGGAGCAATTGATAATCTCACTAACACCTACAACAGTGTGCAGGAAGCTGCCTCCCTAACACCGCCCTCGGTGTTCGTGATTTTGCAACTCTTCTCTCACCCTTCAAATCTTAGTGCAGCACTGACAATTAGAAACCTGCACACATCTGGGGCCTGGGACAAGGTGTTTTGTGCATACATTGGGAGCTTCAGTCAGCAAAGAGAAGCCATCCTCACTCCGTCCCAGGGGATTTATTTGAATCTGCAGATTGTGTCATACCAAACATATCTTCTTTAGTAGTGTGAATCACCAACTCAGGAAGTCACATGGAGCCAAGATTCCCAGACAGCAACCACTGTTCTGGGAAATACCAGGGGTATCTATTTTCCCATTAGCCATAACATTTAAATAACTACTTTGATCATAAAACATAACTAGACAGGACATATTGAAGCTAAGTCGCTATTGTAGTAAGCAGAACAGAAGACACAGCAAAAACCAGCATTCTTTCTATAGTAGTTGCCTGAGTCCCTTCTTTCTATTGGCTGCTTTACAGTTTTAAAGAGCTACAAATGTTTGGAATACTTTGATGTATACAGAGGTCTTAAAATTCCTCTGTCTCAGATGTATAACATAGAAATCCTAATCCTTCACTCAATTCTTGGGTTAGGTGAACAACGCAAGGTTGTTTTTTTTGTTTGTTTGTTTGTTTGTTTGTGGGTTTTTTTGGATCGAACCTGACATTTGTTCCTACCTTAGATAAAAAGTAGAAATTAAGGGGTAGAATGCTACACATGGAGTTGTCAATTTGCAAGGCTGACAAATATAGACCCAGTTATTTCCCATAACCTCTTACAGGAAATGACAATCATTTTTAATTACTTTTAATAACAGTGTTAACAGCCTTAATAAAAGAAGCAGTTAACCTTTATGAGGTTGCACAAATAGTTCATAGCACTTTTCATGTTTAACTCACCCAGTATTCCAACAATTTTATAAGATACATGTGACTAGGGGTCCCCCTCTTTCAGAGATGAGAACACACGGTTTTACAGCTATGAGGCTTATATCTCCTTTGCCCGAGATCATATGGTTAATGTTGTTACGGGGCAGAAATGCAGCCCCATATAATTTCAGAACAAGTAACATTAGTTGTTCTGTTTTACCACTCTGTATAGGTGCTCATAGTAAACTCTAAATGTTTCACATTTGAAATATGTATCCACTCAAAGTTCACTTTATTTCTCCACTTTATAACAAGGTTTATTAAAGAATATCGTCATATGCTCAAAAATCTTGAAACACTCATGTTTGTTAAAGAACAAGCTTCTTTGAATCACTTGCGAAGAACTTTACTTGATTATAATTCATGTGAATACAAGTTTCCAAAGAACAGTCATACATTCAGTAAAATAGATTTGTTAATCCACTTAATAAATCATTGTTCTCACTGCTGAATGTTCTTGAATATGATTTTTAAAATTTCTAAATAATCACTTGCTTTGGCTTTATACTAATTCATACCTTTCCTGCTATCAAATGAAAAGGTCTGCTTGTAAAACTTTCTTCAGAGATATTGTCTTATTAACATGCACAATATCTTTAGGGCATGTAAAAATACACCATCCTTCATCTTACCAACATTGAGAAGAACATGCACTGATTGTAGGTATGTCACTGGTGCACAGCATTTGATGTACAATGTATAATAAACAACACCGTTCAGAATAGTCCATCATCCATTCAGCAATTTATCACTCACCATGTGAAGGAAGACAGAAACACTATTTTTAAGGGTACCATAACTTCTGCCTTAAAGTTCTATAATGTTGGAACCCAGCACACCTAGGATCTAGCCCAGTCTCTGCAACTTACCAGTGTATCTGATTGAGGCTTTAAAATTTTTACAAATTATAAAATAATGAATGCGTTGCTCTGCTGGGCATTAACCATTTTCACTCTGCTGATTAGCTCAGCTGGTTAGACCAAGAAGTTAAGTTTAAATTGTGGATTTAATCCTCACATGGGCCAGTTAGCTTTCCACAATTTAAAAGTGATCTAATATGAGGAGCGGGCCATTGGTGCAACCCAACAGAATATATGTGTCTGAATTCATATGTCCCTTCCAAAATTTATGTTAAACGTTATCCGTATTCAGGTAGTATTAAGAGCTGGAACCTTCCAGGAAGCGATTAAGATCTGAGTGCCTTGTACAGGAACTAGAGGGAATGAGCTGAGGCCCCTTTTTGCCCTTCTGTCTTTTTATGTAAGAACATACAATTCATCCATCATGGAAGATGCAGCAACATTTTCAAAGCAGGAAGTGGGACCATCACCAGATGCTCAATATGCCTGCAGTTTGATTGACTTCCCAGTCTCTAAAACCCTGAAAAATACACTTCTGTTGTTTATAAATTAACCAGGGGCTGAGGATGTAGCTCAGCACTAAAGTACTTGCCTAGAATAAGTGAAGCCTTGGATTCAATCACCAGCATCATATATGTATGTCAATACCCAGGCTCCGGCATTTTTCAAACAACTGCACAAATAAACACATTCTTCATCATACAAATTTGTGGAAAGAAGCCAAAGGGACTGGAAGTCAGTGAGGATGAGTAAAGACACTCCATCAGCAGTAATTGGAGAGTGGCTAAGTGTATGTTCCCAGTTGGGCAGTGACTTTCCTAAGTATGACAGAAAAAGTACCTTGACCTTGAAAACAGAAATCAACATTCGTATATTAAATCCACAATTAAGCAACTGTGAGATCTAACCAAATAATGCCCATGAGGTATGGTACATAGTCTAGGAAATGAGTTGGTACTCAACACATATTTCAAGACCCTCCACCATCTCACTGAAACCAAAATCCCTTGAGGACAGTTGTATGGACCTAGAGGTTCATGTGTTTTCCTGGCACCTTCTCAAAAGTCTATAACCCTATTAAACAAAATAAGTCCTTTGGGGCTAACAGACTGACAACTAGGTAAAGTTTCTATTAAAGATTCCCATATAAAGCACAAATAAAGAAAACTGTTGCCAATGACATCACCAGCAAAAACTCCATCAGGCAAAGGGAGACAGGTCAAACTTTATTTAGAGGTCACTGAAATTTTCAACTAATCATTCTATCTCTTACCTATTGTAGTAGGAATGGAATGGAGGGATAGAATAAACTGCCACTTCTTGGCTTCAAGGCCAAGGACACTGCTATATTTTCCCATTTCTAAGAGAAAAGATTTTAAAGGAAAAAAAGTGCTTCTTTCTTCCATTGCTGCATTTTCTCCTTTTGATAGTACCAGAAAAATAAAGCAAGATGTTTTGCAGTTATTTCTCTGCAAAAGCTCAAAATTAAGGGAAAAGAAAAAGAATAAAACTCAAAATAGCCAGTTACTTATTATATGATCTTTATGCTTTAAAATTAAATAATAATTAATCCAGGCATGGTAGTACATGCTATAACCCCAGAATTTGGGAGCTTGAGGCAGGAGGATTGCTGTGAGTTCAAGGTAAGCCTGGGCTACATAATGAGTTCAAAGTTAGCCTGAACTACCTAGCAAGACTTTGTCTCAAAACAAAATAATAATTAATGCAATACAAATGAACAATTCCCAAAAATGCCCCCATAGCTATAATTCTAGTTTCCCTCTAAAATGAATAGTATCATGAAGGAAGGATATCTCTTCTGCTTTGGTCTTGCTCTACCATTCCACAAATAGGAAAACTCAATGGCTAGAGGTAGCACTGAGGTGACATATTAGAGATTATGACAGTGCTGTGGATTTTCCAAGGATCAGGCTAGACAATAACTAGAGTGATTGGCAGACACAAATTATTGTGAGAAATTCACTTTATACCCAGTTACCATTGTTCCACTAAGCATGGGTTCATCCGGAAATAGTTAAAATTTGAGTCTTTTGAAATAGTGCAGAGTAGTTAGATGATATCAAAATAAGTGAGAACAGAAAAAAAGGTTCAAAGTAAGTGAGAGGGCAAGGGATTTAGCTCAGCGGCATAAGTGCCTGCCTGGCAAATGCACGGTCATGAGTTCAATCCCTGGTACCCAAAAAAAAAAAAAAAGTAAGTGAGAACAAAAAAAAAAGGCTATTAAAAGTTAAAAGACAGAGAGAAGGAAATTTATCACCCTTGGAGCCTGAGCACTTAAGGAAAGTCAGAATCCTAGACAGACTTTAGGGGTCTTCCCTCTGCTTTCCTGGGGTCAGCCTCTTAACTGATCATCAAGATATCAGTTTTTGGGCCAGTACCATGCTGTTTTTATCACTGTAGTTTTATAACATAACTTCAAATCTAGGATTGTGATGCCTCCGGCTTTACTCTTGCCTCCAGGATTGCTTGTGCTATTCTGGGTCTCTTCTGGTTCCTTATGGATTTTAGGATTTTTTTTCTCTAGTTCTGTGAGGAATGATATTGGTACAGTATTTTGATTGAGATTGTATTAAATCTATATACCAGTTTTGGAAGTATAGCCATTTTGACTACATTGCCTCTACCTATCTAGGGGATATCTTTCTACTTTCTGATGTTCTCTTTGATCTCCTTTTGCAGAGTACTGTATTTTTTGTTATAGATGTTTTTCACTTTGTTGGTTAGGTTAATTCCTCGGAATTTAATTTTTTCTGATGCTATCATGAATGGGACAAAAATGGTATTTATATAGTATTTAAGCTTATGTATCTGATTTATTTCACTTAACATTATGATGTCAAGGTGCAGTCATTTTCCTATAGTGACTCCAATTTATCTTTCTTTATGGCACAGTAATACTCTGCTGTGCATAAATATCATATATTTCTATCCATTCATCTGTTAATGGACATATAGGCCACTTTCAAGATTTTGTTATTATGAATTCTGCTGCTGTAAACATAGGTATGAATGTATTCATATAATATGATGTCTTTTACTCTTTTAAGAATGTATCTAGAAGGGAAATAGCTGGATCAAATAGAATTTCTAGTTTTAGATTTTTGAGGTATCACTATATTAATGTCCTTAGTGATTGCATCAGTTTACATTTTCATCAACAATGCAAAAGCAGTCTTTCTTTTCCCTGTAGCTTTACTAGCATTTGTTATTATTTGATTTCTTGATGATAGTCATTCTTTCTGGAATGAGATGGAAGCTCAATTTTTTTTAAATTTGTATCTCTTTGATGACCAGTGATGCTGAACATTTTTTCATATAATAATGTATTTATTTGCCATCTCTACTGGAACCTAAAATACAAATAAATAACAAATAAAAGATAGATAATAGGAAGTAGAAAGATAGATTTTGTTCAAATGGGAAAGGGATTAAGAGATGGATGGAGGCGGGAGGGAAGGCAGGGAAATGGGATGAAAAGGAATTAAGATGTGTTACATACATGAACCAACTCCTCAAAAAGAAGGTAATAATTATGTAATGCAAACTTGACCCAGTAAAAAAAAAGCTGAAAAAAATGTAAACATTGTATCTTTTTTAAAAATATCTATTATTTATCATATATTTATCAAATGCTTTGTTTTTCAAAACAAATGCACAGACTTCTATATCAGGGAGGATGGAAAGACACTTTTTCCTTGTATCTTCTAACAGGTACAGTTAAAAACTCTAGATATTATATATCAAATAAGTAGAAGAAAACTCTGAAAGGTAGGTAGAAAGCAGACTGGCTAGGGACCTTGGGACTGAAAAAAAAAACACACAAGTGAGTTCTTTGTGTTTTCTCCTTGTCTCATATATCTCAGACTGGGTGCTGGAGAAACTGGTGATGTGGAAACACCAACAGGTGCAAATAGAAAAAAATAAAATGCTTATCAAAAGCTTCTGTTTCTAGTCAAAGAACTAGGAAAGATCTAGAGAAACAAAACAATTTCACAAAGCAATTGCTGTAAGCTAGTTTTTAAAAAAAATACAAAAAGTGTGGTCTCAGACAGGGAAAGATTAAATGGAGATCACAGACCTGCATATTTGATAGGCTGCATCAAGGGACCTGTGTGATATCAGGAAAGGTCAATCAAGGAGCAGGGCATTTATCTTTGCCATGCAATACCAAAAGCTGCTACTCCACGGTATCCATGGGGTACCCTGTTTTTTTCTCCCACCCAGAAGCAACAAAGCATTACTCTCTAACCTCACCCACAGTTGGCCCAGAGGAGGCCTAGTAGTGAGCCAGGACTTTTCTCAGCACTCAGTGCTAACTGGCCACAATAGATGCCACAGTGGGGTGTATTAACAAGGCATTCCTACATAGGGCTGAGGGAGCTAGGACTCTCAACCCTGCCCATCAGGAACAAGCCCCTTCTCAACTGTCAGTGGAGACCAGGTGGCAAACTGAGACTTCTTCCTGGTTCAAACAACAAGGAGGTGGCTCCCTCATACTCCCCTGATAATGTGGTGCCAAATAAAGTCAAGTAAAACAGAAAATTTAAATAAAATAGAGATTTTCAACACAGTGGCCAAAATGTCCAGGTTCCAATTGAAAATTACAAGGTATAGCACGAATCGAGAGGATCATACAATGAATGGAAAGAGACAATCAATAGATGCCAACAATGAGATGACAGAGATGTTAAAATGACCTGACAAAGATTTTAAAACAGTCATTGCAAAACTGCTTCAAGGAGCAATTATGAAAACACTTGAAACAACTGAAAAAAATAGAGCCTCAGCAGAAAAAGAAAACTCTCAGTAGATAAAGACTACATAAATAAGAAAATGGACACTTTCAAATGGAAAAGTCACTAACTAAAAAATTACAATAACAGAATTAAAAATGCAATGTACAGGCACAATAGCAAAATATAGGGCACAGAGAGGAAAATTCAGTGAACTGGAAGATAGAATAGAAATTACTCAATCTGACCAAAAATGTGAATAGAGCTATAGGGACCAAAAGTTATAACATTAATCTCAATGAAGTCTCGGGAGAAGAAAAAACAAGAATAGCTTAAAAAGTACTCAAAGAATAAGGTCTTAAAATCATTCACTCTGGTAAGAAATATCAACCTACATATTAAAGAATATGAATAAAATCCAAGATTAATTTAAAGCAAGACAAACATATCATGCCACATGCTATGAATGAAGTCATGGCTTGCAAAATTCATTTTAAAGCACTAACCTCCAATGTGAAGATGGGGTTCCTGTACAGTAAGGTTAAGTGAAGTCATGGCTAGACTCTTAATACAATAGAATTAGTTGGCCTTACCAGAGTAGGAATCAAGAAAACTTTTTCTGTCCATCATGTAAAGACGCAGGGAGAAGAAAGGTGATTGTTATGGTTTAGTTCTCAGGTGGCCCCCAGAGTCCCTTGTGTTTGGAAGGTAATTAGATCTTGGGGGCTCTATACGCATCAGTGAATCCCTCTGCTGAGTTCAGGGACTGAACGTGCTGTTACAATACAGGGCCTGGTTAAGTGGGCTCTGCAGGCTTGGTTGGAAAAGTTTATTCTTGTCCCCCCTGCGTCTCCTTCTCCTGTTTCCTGGTTGCCATGAGCAGTTTTGTTCTACTAAGTACTTTTGCCTTGGGATTACTGCATTAGAGCCAGTCAACCCTGGACTGAAACTAGGAGCTGAAACAAACTGCTCATCCTTTAAGCTGAAGGTGTTGCTTATTCAGTCTCAGAGCTTGGACAGCGACTAGCACTATGGCCATCTCCAGGCCAGGAAGAAGGTTCTCACCAAATCTCCCACAAGGTACACTCAGATCTGTAGTCTCCAGAAGTGTGAGAAAATAAATATCTGTTATTTTAAGCCATCTCAGTCTCCGATATTTTGCTATGGCAATTCTGGTTGACTAAATGGTCAAACAACTTTGTGATACATCAGCTAAATTGATACTGAGAGGGAAATTTATAGCACTAACTGCATACAGTGGAAAATAGGAAAGTCTCCAATCAATAACATAAGCTTGGATCTCAAAAACCTAGAAAGAGAAGATGAAAATAAGTTCAGAGCAGAAGAAAGAATAGAGTGAAAACAATGCTAGTATCTAAATTATAAAAAGAACTCTCAAATTCAACAGCTTTCTTAAAATTCAGTTAGCAGATGAATGAGAGACCTGAAGATACACTTTATTGAAGATGGCAAACAGCATATGAAAAATTATTTGACGTTATTAGTGATTATAAAAATGAAAATTAAAAAAAGTGAAAATTAAAATCAAAATGACACATCACTATATACCTGTCAGAATGCCTTAACATTTTTAAAAAGTAATGGGATCATACTTGCAATTGTGGAGAAATTAGATCACTCAGACATTACTGATAAGAATGTAAAATCATATAGCCATTCTGGAAAACATTTTGTTTGTTTCATAAAGATCCAGTTATCTAGCAATCACACTACTGAGTATTATTCTACAGAAATGAAATTGTATGTTCATGCAAAAAAAAAATACTGCACACAAATATTTATAGTAGCATTTTTATAATAGCCAGGTCTGAAAATAGTGTAGGTATTTGTTAGCAGGTAAATAACCTAATAAAATGTAAAATATTGTATAACATATGATTTTACTTACATAACATCTTTTTTTTGTACCAGGGATCAAACTCATGACCTCATACTTGACCAATAGATGCTTAAGCCACTGAGCTAAATCCCCAGCCCCTACATAACATCTTGAAGTAATGAAATAATTAAAATAGTAGATTAGTAACTGCCAGGGTTTAAGCAGGGAGTGAGGTACGAGGAAAATGGGTTTGGTTAAAAAAAAGAAAAAGGACAACATGAAAGAGCCTCAAGGGACAGGAAATGTACCTTAACTGTATTAATGTCAGCATCCTGGTCGTGATATTATGCTATAGATTTTCAAGATGCTACTTTGAAGGAAACTGCATAAAGCACCTTAGGTATCTCTGTGAATTATTTCTTATGACTTCAAGTGACCATGAAATTATCACAAAATGAAAAGTTTAATTTTAAAAAGTAGAGGGGAAAGTTCATATATATTCCCTCAAGATTTCACTTGATCTTTTCCCTAGACTTCTCTGGTAAGGGTTTTGACCATTTAGAAGGCATAATCATTGAAGAATTAGTCTTCTACCATTGCCCAGTAGATTAGTGATGAATACACAGCTTTGAGTATTGAATTTGCTGTCTTTTAATACACTGCTTGAAGAATTAACCTTCTTAGAGACTCTCATTGCTTTTCCTAAGCTCATACTTCTCACTCTTCTCATCAAAGTGCCCAAACTCTCCAATCTTGAGCCCTCTAATAATCAGGACACAGTCAACTTTAGTAGCCCTGGATAAATGGAGATGAACAGTGATGAGATCATCAGAATAGTGGACCTTCTAAAACACTCACTCAGACAACTATGAAATGATTTTTACATGACAATATTTATTTTGTTTAGGTTAACAACGTATACTGCTAACTCCCAAAAGAACTGCTCCTGTTGCAGACAGAAGTTGGACTAGGAAGAAATGCAAGATGTCAAATAGCAGTGTAGCTTAAAGGGAAGTCCAACTGCAGGTCAGAGAGTGCCTGCTCTTCCTTGACTTCTTCCTCACCAAGAAGAAGGAAGAGATACATTAAACTGGAGCCAACAGCCAACATCCCACTTGAAATCTGTGGTGTGTCCCAAAATTCTGGCCTTGTAACATGGGCTTCCTATTTGTTTAAACAGAAAGGTTAAAAGCAACCTTTCTGTAAAGTGCCAGATAGCAAACATTTTAGGATTTGGGGCCCATGCAATAGATAACATGTAATCAAATGAGTGTCTCTGTTCCAATAAAACCTTATTTACCACAAGTGGAGGGCCACATTAGGATTGTGGGTCATAGTTTAACAACCTCTCTTCTAGAATCTTTTTGTTAAAGACCAATAAGATTACTTACTTTTTAAAAAATATCATGCACAAAACTGAAGGAAGGTTTGCACTACCATGTGTTAGCTGTACTAGAAAGATACAATAATTAAAACAGTATAAAACAGGAATAAGCATCACTAAAAGATTAATTGGACACAGAACCTAGTACAGACAAAACCCTATGTAATAGAGAAATTACCACAAATCAGTGAAGAATAAGATGAATAAATAGTACTGAAGAAGTTTACAATTGGAAAAATAAAAACAAGTCATGCAGTTTAGTTCATTATCCCAAAAATCAATCAATCACAAAGATTAAAGGATTAAACATAATAAAAGAAAAATATAAATGAATATTTAATTTCTGATTTGGAAAAGTCTTTTTGAACAAAGCAAAAGCAACTGAAGAAATCATAAAAGAAAATAATACTTTTTACTACAGAATTGTGTGTGTGTGTGTGTGTGTGTGTATGTGTGTGTACTGGGGATCAAACTCACAACCTCGTATTTGCCAGGCAGGTACTTGTGCCATTAAGTTAAATTCCTGGCTCCCAGAAAAAATATTTCTGCCCTTCAGAAAATTATGAGCAACTGAAACAAAATTAAAAGAAAAAACTTTTCCCACAGTATATCTTTATAATGCCAAATGACAATAGTATTAACAAATATAAATGGCTCACCAAAATAATAGGAGAAAAACAAGTCTTCAAGAGAAAATGATAGGTTCACAGAACAACTAATGAAAAGCTGAAAATGCTTATGTTACAAATAATACAATTTCACAGACAAAATCATATCCCTCAATATTAATGAAGGCTTATTGAGATAGGCATTGACACCTGTGTCAATGTGCATGCGAGTTAAGAGAAAATTGGTCTGTGTCACTTGCATTGCTTTTTTTCTGATCTGCTTTGTTCTGTTTTGTTTTATCCTCTTTAAAATTAAAAAGAAGAATGAATTGGTGTAATCTCCTTGGAAAGTAGTATTTAAGATATATCGAGATTCTTAAAGATTTTTTTATACCATTCAATGTAATAATCTACTAGAACTTGATGCCAAAGAAGCAAAACAAAATTTTGTGTACCTAGATGTACATTATAGCATTATTTATAACAGGAAAATGCAAACAAAATGAAAATCTATTAAAAATAAGCAATTATAGTATGGTATATCAATGCTAAATAATATTATTCAACCATTATAACTATATTTTCCAAAAATGTAATGACTAGGAAGGAAAAATCAAGTTAATATGGCAAAATGTAATAGAAGTTACTTCTAAGAGTTTTTTTGGGGGGGAGTTGTTTGTTTGTTTTATTTTTTATACTGTTCTCTAAATTTTCCAAGTGTCCTTTATCAGGGATCAGCAAAATCTTTCTGTAAAAGTTCAGATAGCAAATATTATAGGCTTTTCAGGTTATCATAGCTGTTGCAATCACCCAAGTCTACCACTGTAGAGCAAAACAACCCAAAATGATATGAATGCAAACAGAGGGCCATGTTCCAATAAGACCTGGTTTATACAGGCCTCTATGTGTTAACCCCTGCTCTATGAGAACATGAAAAATGAATGCTATGTTTATCAAAGGATTTTATGAATAACTTATGTTCACTAATCTCTTATTAAACTCCCTTTTTCACTCACCTCAAATTCCAAGATTAAAGGTGAAATGTTGGTAACAATTTGGTTTTACTCACCACTAGTGCAATGATGCATTACAGTACTATGTGCTTCCATTTCACTGTAGCTGGGTATGTGCTCAGTGTGTCTAAGTAGGCATGGTCAAAAGAAATCCATGCACTTGGAATTAGAAACCCAAGTTCAAATCATGGCTTTGCCACCGATTGGCTGGGTGATTTCATGCATATTATTTAATCAAAGCATCATTTTTCTTCACATGAAATAACAATAGTAATATCCATCACAGTTGGTCAATTATTCAATGAGATCACAAGTGGAATATTTAGCCCTGGGCTGACACATATGAGGTACTTATGAGATAGAGATCAGTGACATTGTGCTCTGAAAGATGTTATCTGAGCTTGCTTTAGAAAGTCAGTTATACTTTGGTGAACAGGATGGTGTTGCAGACAGAGGTACAAAAGTCCTAACAAACCTCCTACTTTACCCAAACCACATAGTTATCAAATGACTCAAGAATGTAGCTCTAACCATTTATCACATGAATATTTTCACTCAATTGGACAATGGTAGTAAAAAACCTACCTAGCATGCTTAAGGCCCTGAGTTTGATCCTTAACACTGTAAAAGGAAAGAAGTATTTCTATCCAGGGGCCACAATAAAGCACCTGACTACTTGGTTATCTATTTGAATCAATTATCTCCGAGTCCATGGAAGAACTTCGGAACTTTGGAAAGCAAACTTTAAAATTGATTTTTCTTTGCCTTTATCTTTCTCCTTTTAAATTACAGCAAAGAGAGGAAGAGGAAGGAAAATACAATTTTAAGGCAAAACACTCAATTAACTCTGAAAATCAAACATAATAAACTGAATATAGATCTGTCTGGCTACTGTAACCATTTCTGTCTGCCCCTATCTATCTATCCATCTATTATCCTCTTATCTCTCTTTAAGGAGACAGGCAGATGCTGAAAATGAGACTTTTTAAACAAAAACTGTCAGTAAATTTAATTACCTTATATTTCCTTGTAGAAAAAAAAGTGTAAAAAGCAGAACATTTTTCTTCAGTTCTTCCACCCCCACCCCAAAATCACAGGAATTAAGGACAAGGTGTAGTCTAACAACTTTCATAGACAACCCCGAAAGCTCAGCCTTGACCTTGGAATCTCATGGTACTTATTAAGTACCTTCTTGTGAGAGGCACTAGGCCAGAACTGTAGTAAATGGAGGGGCAAAGAGTATGTTACGTTCTAGACCTTGTGGTACCAATAAATAAGGAATTGATTTTAGACGTCTTCCATTGAAAATCTCCTACTGATCTAAACATCTGCGGTGAGCGAAACATCAGTAACTAAAATAGTGAATCCTTTCCCACATGCATGACCAACAGAGTGGTGACTAGTCATCCCATACCAGAATATTTTCCAATCACTGATCTTCTGTCCTTAGAGGAATAAGGCACATTCATCATACGAGGGGTAAGAGGTCCTCTTTACAAGTTCAGGAAATGTGGGTTCTTAGATTTATGACTGTGCTGGCTCATTGAGTTCAAAGTCAATAAACTGCTATTTTTAACACTATTAATTTCAATTTTGTGCTGACTTAATAATCTTTTTAATTAACTTAATTAGTTTTGAATGAAAATGTGTTCATATTAATAAAATTTTTATGATTATGAAAGTTATACATGTAGGTGTTGCTTAAAGTTCAGAAAATAAGGAAAAGTAAAAGAAATCAGTCTCACTATCCAAAAGTATCCTGTTAACATTTTGCTTTCATTCTGTGTGCGTGTGCGTGTGTGTGTGTGTGTGTGTGTGTGTGTGTGTAAACGATATGGTATCACAAAGTATCATGTTTGTTAGAAGGCAGGAAATCCTTGTTTTACTTAAACCAAATTTCTACTCATTTGCTAAACACGTTTTTGTTGGCAGCTTGTGAATGGAACAGCCATTGGCTAATAAAGAGTGACAAGTATGCAGAAAAAATGAGTTTCCCAGATTTAAATGTTTTTCTTAAATGAAAGAAAATCAAGTTTAATTAAGCTTCCTAATTTTGCTACAGGCTGACTCAAGATTCAAGGTCGTAAAATGTAGAATGATTACAGGTAAAATCATCAGTATTCTACATCGTGGATTCAGGGAATCATCACATGACTCGAAAGACATCCTGAGCAAGTGCAGAATCCAGAAGCTTTAAACTGCATTCCATGGAACCACAGAGGATTCTTAAAGACCTCTAAATTTTCCAAGGGGGATAGAATAAGGATTTGAGTAGAGTTTTCTCCTTCTACCTTCATCAGAGCAGGTCCTTTTTTTTTGGCACATTTTACAATTTGAGTGTCTAAATAATATTTCACTTGATAAAGCTATTCAACGATTTTTAAAAACGAAAGTTGAAAATCACTTGTGTGGTCCAGACCTCTTGCATTATAGGATGAGTAAACTGAAAGTCAGGAGAATTAAATGACTTACCACTGTCACACAGCTCATTAATAGCAGAGAATATTGGGTACTTGTCATCTTTTAGGGGAGAGTTGTTATCACATATTGTCTCCTTCCCATCTTGGAGAAATCCCCACTGTGTAGTATGCTCGAAGGGCAGCAGTGTGGAGAATCTCCCTTGTCCCATGCACGCAGCCAGACATGCACACGATAGGACATGGAGAGGCTCCGCCAACTAGATCCTTGCTCAATTCTGAGTCTATTAAAAATGATTCGCAAATATTTTCAGAGCAGTACATACTTGGCTAGATTGTCCTGCTGCCTTGTTCCCCAAAGTCCCTATGGTCTCTTCCCGTTTTCAGCACCTTCTCCTTGAGACTCTCAGTGATTCTCCCCTCTTCTAATAAGTAAATATTTGTCCTAAATCAGCACTTTCTAACATACAAAGCATACACTAGAACACATAGCTCCTTGCAATTAATCTACTTCTCTTTCTTCTGTACCATGAGGCCTCTCTTAAGGCATTTAGCTTATGTCAGGGAATTTTATAAGATCAATACATAAAAATTCTCCCTGGTAGAAAATCAGAGTTTAAAAAATCACATTTGCTGAAGACCTACTATGTATTATTGTTCTCTGCCTTACTTGTTGTTTCAGGTATTATTATGATCTCCATTTTACTGTTGAGGAAAGGTACAGTCCAAGGAGTGACTAATTCACTAGTTGCCAAATCAGAATTAAACAATTAAAGTCATCTTATATATCTTACTGGATTTTACATGGTACATTATACAGATCTTTCTAACCTCTATGAAAGATATTATATACTTAACTATAGATATTTTATCAAAGAATTCTAAAATCTGTACCCAGGTCTTTCAAGTTCCACAAGTTCAACTCATTTCTATTTACCTAAAGTTACATTAGATAAAATAGAGAAATAAATGAATATAATCAGATAGATAAATTAACACGCCAATAATACAGCAATTTATTCCCTGGGTGTTTCTCTACCCTGGATTTTTACCATGCAAGAAGCTAACCACTGGGGTTATTTGCATCAACAGCTAACTGCATTTCCCATTCCTCATGTTCTCCCTGTTTTCCATAACTAAATGAGCATGGCCCGAGGAGATTGTGAGCAAACCTTGGCAGAATAGCCTAATGAAGCAAAAACACCATGCCAAAAGTGGCCTTCAGTCATACCCAGTTTGCTCTAAGCACAGATGTCTACCCTCAGATACCAGACACCCGAGGGCAGAGCCCAGCTCCTGATTCACTTGTCAGAGGGTTATCCACAACAGAGTCTGGCATGTGGCACCCTTTGCTGGAAGGAATTTGATTAATCAGTCTCATTACCTTTCAATTCCATGCACCTGAGCTCATTCACCCTCTGCCCAGAATCAACAGTCAGTGGCTTAATTGGCACAACAACACCCAGACTGACCAAGAGAAACAGAGGGAAACAGAGGAACCCCCCCCCCCACCTCGCTGTGCGCTGTTAGGTCAATGTAATTTTACAGACCTTGCAACACCCCATCAAATCCTTCTATCCAGCCTCATGGGTCCCAGGAGATAATGTCTTCATATGTATCCTGAGTACTGTTAGAAGTTGGAAACAAGGACAAGGAATAAAGGCCAGTCAGAGCCAAGTTTCTCTTTACTAGGAAAAAGTACCTGTTGCCATGAGCAGATATAAATAGGAAATGGATAAGCAGGGGTCTGCAAGACAAGCGAACCCTGCTGTAGTTAGTACATGTACATGTAGGCCTTTCTCACGTAGCCACATCCACTCCTTCCTCCCTAAACCCTGAACAGCAGAAACTACTAATATGTTTACTATTCTATATGTTTGCAATTTCAAGAACATAACTTCACATGTGTAAATACCGTACAGTCTCCCTAGTGTAGGAAACGGTAAGAGTACAAAAGATACAAAAACCTCAATAAATACAGTGAAAGGATAAGAGTCTGCTCAAAGAGGAAAAATAATATCTCAGGGAAAAGGAGGACAAAGAAACAGGAAGGGAAAAGAAAAAGTATCTAAAATTATATAAACACACTTAGTATAGCTAAGATGATTGTGCTACAAATTCTATAAGGTCTTGGAACAAAACCGTTAACATTCATAGGATTGGAACAATTGTGCATATTATTGTATGGTGATCTGAGGAACTCTTGAAGATCATTATGTAAAATATCAACGCTAGTTATGCTCCTACCACCTTGTTTTGAAGGCCTATATTGTCAGTGTTTTGGGCTCTTTGCTACCATTATTTATTTGTCTTTTTTGTTTCATGTTTTCCTAATAATTTGTTTTATCTTGTTTAGTTTTGTTTTTCCCTCTAATACAGAAAGGATAAGTATACATGCAGAGATTTATACATGCCTAGAACTTCTCCTAAACAGTTTATGAGAATAAATTATATAATGCATTTTAAAATGAACGGCTATGTTGAAGAAAAAGAGACATTATGTCATCCATTGCTGATTCCATATCATCATGCTGTGGAATCCGGTAGTGCCATTATTCTTTGTTCAGAGTGATTTTAGTCTGTTTTGTTTTGTTTAATTTCAACATACACGAAAGTATAGACAGTTATTTTGAAGCCAACGAGAGACATCATGGCAGCCATTGTTGATTCCCCTATCATCTGGTTTTGAAGGCCTAAAATGCCTTCATCACTCTGTCCTGATCAGTGTAATACTATCTTGTTTTGGATGAATTCATTGTGTGTAAAGATATGGACAACTATTTAGAAGAAAACAAGAGGCATTATGGTAGCCAGTGATGATCTCCTGTTGTCTTGCTTTGAAATCTGTGTCATTTACATTGTTTTCTTCTGATCGGGTTTGTTCTTTTTTATGTTTAGTTTTACCTTCTTTAAAATAAAAAAAAAGAACATAACTTCAGTACAATCCTATAGTGTGCAAACTTTTGGCCGTGGCTTTCTTCTTTCAGTATAATTCTCTAGAGATGCACCCAGATTATTAGCTGTACCAATAAATGGTTCTTTGTGTATTACTTGAAAGTATTCCATGGTTTAAATGTAACTAGTTTGTTTAACCATTCACTCATCAAAAAATATCTAAATTATCTCCATTTTAACCCTATTATCTCCTATAAACAATATACACAAATATAAACAAATCTCCTATAAACAATATTTGTAAAGGATTTTGTGCAAACATCTTCATTTCTCTGGGACAAATGACCAGAGCCATAATTAATGAGCCACCTTATTAGTCCATATTTATTTTTTAAGAAATTGACAAACTGTTTCCAAAGTGGCTATGCCATTTTACATTACCACCAGTGATAGGTGAGTGATCCAAGTTCTCTACATCCTTGTAAATACTTGGTATTGTTTACTTTTTTATTTTAGCTTTTCTGATAGATATATAATGATATATCTTTTGGAAAGATACATTTCCCTAGTGGCTAATGATGTCAAACATCATGTTAATGTGCTTATTTGCTATCTCTATTATCTCTTTAATAAAATGTCTTTAACTTTTGTTCATTTTACTAATGAGATTGTTGGGGTTTTTTGTTGCTGCTATTGTTTGGGGTTTTGATTTTTACTGTTGAGTTATGAGAGTTTTTTAATGTATATTTTAGATATTAATCTTTTGCTGAATAATACAAAATTCCCTCCACTCCAAAGCTTACCTATTTCCTTAACAGTAATTTTTATTTTTAAAAAGGCAAAAAGTGTTACTTTTCATAAAATCAAATTTGTTAAGTTTTCCTCTAAGGGATTAAACATTTAGGGTCAATCTAAGAACTCTCTCTAGCTCTACAACTTGATGAAATTTTCCTGGTTGCTTCCTAAAATGTCTATAGTTTTATAATGTATTGCCATGAGTTGATTTGTACACAACTTGTTTTACTTAGAGGGCCTTTTCTTTTCTGTTCTTTTCTTTCTTTTTTTGCCTATGGATACCCAGTTTTTCCAGCACCATTTGTCACAAACGTCATTTTTTTCTCCTTGCAATGCTTTTGCACTTTTCTCAGCAATCAGTGGAGCATATTTGTGTTGCTCTGTTTCTAGGTTCTCTATTTTCTACCGTTGATTTACATGTCTACCATTCTACCATTAGCATACAGTCCTGATAACTTCATGTATATAACAAGTTTTAAAACCCATTGTATACTCTTTTAAAAAAAATTGAGCAATCTTGACTCTTTTTTGTATTCCTCTTCAGCTCCTCACCCTCCTCCCTGCCTCCAGCTCTACATTATGTCTCTGCTCTCTAAGACGAATGGAAACTTCATGTACTATAAACACATACTAACAAAATTTTTTAAAAATCACTACATTAAAGAATTTTCCATAATAAGCCTAGTCCACACTAAACAAATAGCTATCTTGACTGCCTTTCCTTTCCATAAAATTTTTCTAATAATTGACAACCAGTATTGCTGGGAAGGTTTGATAGAAATTGGGTTAATCATATATATGTGTTACCATAATCTTAGTGGTTTAAGGCAACAAAAATTTACACTTTCACAGTACTAGATTTCAGAAGTGTGAAACCGAGGTATCACCAGGACTGGGATCACTCTGGAAGTTCTAGGGAAGAATCTCCCATTGGCTTTTCAGGTTTGGCCCTTGGGGTGTCACTTGGCTTATGGCTCCATCTTTCACATTGCCTTCTCCTTTGTGATTGTGTCTTCCTATAAGTGTTTCCTATGAGAACACTTGTCACTGGATATGTTCCCACAGAGATAATCTTACATATTTCTTCATCAAGATCCTTAAATTATTCACATCTACAAAAACTCTTTTCTCTAAAAAGGTAACATTTATAGGTTCCACAATTAAGATGCAAACATGTCTTTTGATAAGCAACCATTTAACCTTGCAACTTGGATATCATTTTGAGAAAAAAACTTAGGCTCTTGTTGTTGAGTTTTCAAATCTATAACACATCTCCGTTTACTTAGACCATCAATGTAGTAGCACTGTGTAGTTTTCAGCATACAAGTTATGGGCATATTTTTTTAAAATTTATACTTAAGTATCTCCCTAGAGAGCAACTGAAAGTGGTATTATTTTTTAATTTTGATGTCCATGTGTTCATTGTTTATAGAAATAAAATTGATTTTGTGTGTGTTTTTATTAGATCTATGACACTGCTAAACTTAACTTGTTATATTTAGGAGTATTCCGGGTAATTTATTGGTATTTTCTACGTAGGTGACCATGTTATTTATAAGTAAGGGAGAGTTATATCTCTTCCTTTTAAGTTATATGCTTCTGCTTCATTTCTTGATTTATTCCACTGGCTAGGACTTCTAGTATTATTTTGAAAAAGGACCTTGGAGAACAGATGTCTTGGGTTTGTTCCTTAGTAAAAAAGTATTTTTTGATTTGCCATCAAGTAAAATATTTGGGGATGACCTATATCAAACTGAAGAACTTTCATTGAATTTTTCTGAGGATTGTTTATCATTAATGAGTGTTGAAGCTTGTCGAGTGTCCTTTGCATAGATGGTATGATATGTGGTTTTTCTTCATTAGCCTGTTTACACAGTGGAATATACTGATTTTTAATATTATCAAGCCCTCTTTGTACTCCTTGCACTCTTCTGCTCCACTTGGTCATGAGATATAATTTTAAATTGCTGAATTTACTTGCTAATATTTTGTTAAATCCTGTACTGTAATTCACAAAGGTCACTGCGTGGAGGTTTCTTTTTCTTTTGGACTTCCTTTGGTTTTATTTTGTTTGGGACTTCATAAAATAAATTGGGAAGTGAATCCTTACTTTTAATTTCCTTGATGAAGTTACAAAGAATTGATACTAGCTCTTCTCTTTAGTAGAATTCGCTAGTGCCCCTGTGTGGTCCTGGGGCTTTCTTTCAGAGGAGTTTTGAAGTTAGGAATTTAAATTCCTTAACAGTTATATAGATATTCGTATTTTCCACTTCACATTGGCTAAGTTGTGGTAGACTGCATTTTTCAGGAAGTAGTCTATTTTTCTAAGTAGTCAAACATAAATGGGTTGTTTTGTAGTATTCTTTTATTATCTTTTGTTGTCTAGCACATCTACAATGATATACTCTTAAATCATTTTGATGTCAGTAATTTATGTCTTCTCTTTTTTCTTTATAGGTCTAGCTAAGAGTTTTCAAGTTTTGCTGACATTTAAAGGAATCAATCATTTCTTTGTTTCATTGATTTTCTAGATTATTTTTATATTTTCAATTTCATTGACTGCTGTTCTTATCTTTATTATTTCTCTTCTGTTTGCTTTGAGTTCATTTTGCTGTATGCTTTCTAGGTTTTGGAAATATGAGTTTAGATTACTTATTTGAGACTTTTCCTCTTTTATTATATGTATTTACCTAAATAATAAATATCCCTTTTAGCATTTCTCTGGCTGAGTCTCACAAATTTTGATACACTGTGCTTTCATTTCCATTCATTGTAATGCATTATTTGATTTCTTGAAATTTCTTCTTTGATTCGTGAGTTATTTATAACTATCTCATTTTGTTTATAAGTATTTGGAGAAATTTCTGTGTTCTCACCATTATTAATTTCTAGTGTGTTTCTGTTTTGGCCAGTGAAAGCACTATGATTTAAAATTTTAAAAATATTTTATAATTTCTTTTATAATCCAGGATATAAACTACCTTGGTAGTTTTGTTGGCCTTTGAGAAGGAAAAGGTTCATTCTGTTGCTTTTGAGTGGAGTATTCTCTGAATATCAATTAGAACCTATTAGCTGATAGCATTATTGATTTCTTCTATATTGTAATGAACTGAATTATGTCCTTCCCCCATACACACCAAAATTGATATATTGAAGACTTCACACCCTCCTCCCCCCATATTATCATATTGGAATATAGAGCCTTTTAAAAGGTAATTAAGATTAAATAAGGTCATAAGTTTGGATATATAAATAAAATGTGTCCTTATAAAAAGAGGAAGAGATGCCAGGTATCTGCACACCCACAGAAGAAAGGCCATGTAAGGAGACAGTGACAAGGTATTTCCTGAAAACCAGAGAAGTCTCAGGAGAAATCAAACCTCTGATACCTGAATCTTGTATTTCTAGTCTCTAAAACCATGAGAAATAAATTTATGTTGTTTAAGCTACCCACTCTGTGGGATTTTATTATGGTAGCCCTACCAAATTAGTAATACACTTATCCTTATGCTTTGTTGATTTCCTATTCTACTGATTATGCAGAGAATGTAAAATATGCAGCTTTATCCATGGATTCCTCTATTTCTCCTTTTAGCTAATCAGTTTTTGGATCACATATTTTGCAACCTTGTTGTTTGGTACATACACATTTAAGGTTGCTACTTTTTCTTAATATATCAACTCTTTTACCATTAAATAATATCCCTATTTTTCACTGGTAGTATTTTCTCTGAAATATAATTTATCTGATATTAGTACAGCCATTCTGTAACAAAAAAATGGTCCCCCAACTAGTATACTTCAGTTTGTTAGTTGCCCAGGTAATAGTTCCTGTTACAGTTCCTATTACTACTGTCTCCTAGAAATGGCTGGTCATTGTGATGCATAGCTGGTCACTATAATACATATTGTAAGAACCAATAAAAGAAAACCAAATACTCTTCTTCTAGCTTGCAACCTCATAAAAACCTCCTTGCCTGAGCCTTAGAGGCAAGTGGGTGTGTGCAAAGAGAGAAAGGGAAAAAGGGGACATATACTTTATAATAACAAGCTCTCACAATAACTAATCTATTCTTGAAGGAACTACATTAATCCATTCAAGAGCTCCCAAGACTCAAAACATTTGCTAAGGGCTCTGCCACTTTTCAATACCATTACATTGACAATTAAACTTCAACATGAGTTTAGGCAGGGACAGATCACACTCAGACCACAGACTTCCAACCTTCTAGAGTCTTTCTCTATTTCTTACCTACCATCCAAGGTTTTTATTTGTACTTAGTGGTAGAATAGGGACAAGTATGTCTAGCCTGGTTTTCTGAAGGTGGGAGTCCCTATGACAGTGTTTTTAAAATTGGAAAATCTCATGTAAAAACCAGATCTGTTACTATTCTTGAAAAATTGGGACATATGGCAGTACTGGGTTTACATTATGCATTCAAACAATCTGCTCTAGCTGAGTAGGAGCTGACCTCTTTAGATGAGATGCACCGCAATTGGAGCTTCGGCCCTTTATTGCAATATACGCAATCTGGATCACTTGCTTATATTACCTCTCACCCATGTAGGAATTCGACTTGAACCTACCAAGGATCCTTCCCTAGATAAACATGCCCATTTTCTTCCTCCTACTCTAATCTTTCTCTTATCTCAGTCTTTTAATTTTGTATCACAAAATTCCAAAGAACTCATCTGGCAGAGATTACACTATCTCAGGGGAAGAGAGAAGGAGGGGGAAGGAGCAAGAGAAAGAGAAAGAGAGGGAGAGAAACAGGGAGACAGAGACAGAGACGGAAAGGGAGGGAGTAGCTGGAGAGGGAGGGAGGGAGGGAAAAGAGTCAGAAAACATTAAGTATATGTGTACAGGCACATATATGTGTATCAAGGTAACAGGAAAAAATGAAAAAACAACAGGGTGAATTTGCAGTGAGGCTAAATCATGTAAGTTTAGCACTTTAAGAGTTTCTTGGCAGTCATGGAGAAGAAGAAAAGCTGTAAATATTCATCTTTTGGTTACTTCTGGCACACAGTTCCCACTTTACAGCCCTTTGCATTTACTGTTTGTTGACATCCTTCCTCAAGATCCATGCATGTCTCCCACACTGCACCCAAGTCTCAGGTCAAATGACACATAGTTACTGAGAAATCTTCCTTAACTGATCTATTTAATACAGCCTCCCAAACTGGGTGTGGTGGTGCACACCTGTAACCCCAGCTCTCAGGAGCCTAAAGCAGGAGAATCACAACTTCAAGGTCAGCCTGTGCTACATAGTGAGACGCTATCTCTGGATGAGTGGATTAATTAAGTAATTAATTAATTTTTTAAAAGCCCTCTTCTATTGCCAACACTTTCCATCCTTTTACTAGATTTTTTTTTCTTATAGCATTTAATGTTATGTGAAAGTACATATTTTATTTGCCTGTCCCTTTGAGCCTGGAGTTTGTCTGCCTTATTCATTATTTTATCCCCAGTTCCTGGCTTGTAATAGGAGCACAATAAGCATGTAATGCACAAATGAATCATGCCCTCAATTATCTTAATGAGAACCCTGACAAACTAGAGTCATCCAACAGTAGGGCGGTGAGAAGTATCCAATCACAGAAATGCTTAGCAATGGAGGGATCTGCCAACTGGAAATACTGAAAGATGAGATCACTGTCTTCAAATATGTAAAGTTTTGTTATCGGCAAAGGACATTAATAAATAAGCTCTGTATTTCAAATTGCACCCTTGTGATTAAGTTACTAAGAGGCAAATTTACCCCTGCTATTAAAAAAAAAACCTCTAACAACTAAAAATTCAGCAGTGAAATCCTGTGATTTCCCAATCACAAGAGTTGATTCAGCTGAGACCAGCTTAAAGGCCTAACTCTTCAGGGAATCTTGACTAGCTACTAAAACAGCTCCCAACCCCAAAATGATGACATATCTTAAGGGAAATACAACTGGGCTTTCACTTTTCCAAATACATTTAAGGAGTTTCCTTAGTGGAGCTAAGGCAGAAGCTTAGGTTAAAGCCAAGTGTAAGGAGCTTAACAAAAGTAAATCAAAAGACTGAAGTCTCTGCTATTAATAATGTGAAATAATTGGTTTTTACTTAACAGTATGCTATAATCACAATTTAAGAACAGCTAGATTTCTTTAGAAGCCAGCACAGAAAACATTTTATAGTTAATAAGGTTATTTTCCCTACCTGACTTTGAGGTTTACATGACTAGTGTATTTAAGGGTATTTCCTTATGCATTTTATGATTTCAGTTTGGATGGCTACTAATTTGTAGTGATTGTGATTACAAAATATCTAAAATAATGATAATATTTTACTGGTTGTAATGCAGTTGTTCTGAACATCATGTTTGTTAGCCAATATGTATTTTTTAAGTATTAGAAAGTAATTATGAACTATGTCACATAGCATGTACACATATTATTTAAAGAACTACAAATTCCCAAGTACAATATGATAGGTTTTCAATAACCTTCACTTTTAATGACCATTGACTAGTGGCACTTTCATCTTGTAAGCAGTAAACAATGATAAAACTCATAGTAATGATTTCTTTGAGGTCAAAGTGCATTTAGTCTCATGAATGCTTTTGATTCAAGCTGTAACACTTTAAAGCTTGTTTCTCTAACCTGGCACATTATCAAGGAAGTCCAGATCTCAATAGGTAATATTTATGGTACTACTTATTAATTGGTTATTCTAATACCCACCATAAGGAAAAATATATCAGTATGTAGAAAGCATTCTTACCACCTCTTGTCCATGCTGACATGAAATTCAAACTGTTTAATTTCTATTTTTTAAACAAACCAAAAAGGTTCAGTAACTCACAGACTTAACGACTGAATAAAAGTAAACATTCAACGTAAATATTAAAAAATTAATATGGCAAATATTATTCTGGCAGCTTGAGTTACCTGCTCATTTCACATTGAGGCTAAAAGTTTATTATATACAGGTGCTTTTTTTTCTCCACCAGAGATAATATAGTAAATGCGGGTGACAAATTCTCCCACCTTCCTTACCAATTCCGTTTCAATGGCTCTGCTAGGAACCTAGGAGGATTCAGTGTCCTTTGCAGATGACACCAGCAATTCCCTTTCTTTGCATTTCCCATCACAGCCCTGTCTCTTCTTCCCCTCTCACCCTCACACATCCGCATCCCTTCCTTCGCAATCACCATATTGAGGGAAGATGGGCCCGTTTACCTCTGTTCCACCCAGGAAATACACGCTGCCCCATAATGTAAGAGCTGTCTCTATGAGCAGCTGTAATTTGCAGCACCATGGAAAGGATACACGACCACATGACTTTGCCTCCGATTTACAGATTTCCAGTGAGTGGCAACATTTTAAACCCAGTTGTTTTGCATTAAGTTCTCTACACACGGGTGGAATATCAGTTTATTAGCTCAAAAGGAAGACATTAGAGACCAAAGGAAAGACAGCTTCTGCAGACTGCTGCTGTACTGTTCATGCCTCCTCGATGGTAACTGGCTTAGGCTGACTGCTTGGGGTTACTGTATGGGAAACAGGATCTTCACCTCATCTCTCCTCCTCCCAACCTACTGACAGTCAATGACCTCATAGAAACACCCGGTTCCACCGTATGACTTTTTGTTTTTATTTGAAACTGGCATTCTTGATCTCTTGTGTTTAATAACTGGAGTTACTTCAAATGTTAACACTTCAAAAAGGACAAAGTTTTCTAGGTCTTAAGGCTGCACACCAGTTTTAGATACTGCTTTTTCATTAAATGCAGAGCCCTGGTGATGCCATCAATATAACTCTATGGTGCATAAACCCATGGCATTATTCTTCCTTGGCTTCACTATTCTACTTAGGTGCCCTGCCCCAATCATAAACTGGCCTTTCTGAATTTCCACTGCATTGTAATGCACTGCCATTTATTTTTATAGTAGACATATTTAACTTTGACTAGAATTTTACTCAAGAGGAAAGAGGAGCTGTTTATTGAAAAAATATTGGAAAATAAATATATGAACTCCTATTATGTGTGAGTAGCTATGCATGGTATTTGCAACATATCATAACCTTAATTTTTAGATAAACACCAATATTTTGCAAGCGATGAAGCCAAAAATCAAGTCCAGGAATATCTAACTCCATAGAAAATAGTTTTTCTGCACACTAAGCTCTCTCATGTTCTATAATTATGCAGAGTGTTATTACGTCACGGTGAATATAGTATTCGGGGGCAGAGTTTGAAGCCAGGATCCCTAACAATCGCAACTCATGACTTTGGCCAAGTCTCCCGCTGTACAAGTTTCCTGGAAAATATGGATATTATGTGGGCCTATCTATATGGTTTTAGTGAGGATATATGTTAACATGAGTTATCACTTAAAATGGTACCTGATACTATATAAGTATTTAAGTATTAGTCATCTTTTATAAATCTTGCTTCCAAAATGAGTGAAAACTCTGAAAAATCAGAGTAATCTACTTTATAATATTCATACTAATATCAGAAAGAGGTGCTGTGTAATTTTCTGGATGCTTTCTTTTCTTGACAGAGGCCCCTTGTATTACTTAGCACACAATGTAGAAGAAGCTTCATGCATCAAGACCAGTAACCTCAGGCTTGTAAGCATCCTTTACAGATCTCAGCCAATCCTAGCCACAGATGAGTAAGTTAGACCAGTGATTCTCCCCCTTTCATTGCCGTCTTCTTCTTATATCTAAAAATCATAGACCTTAAATTTAGTATAACAATAGCAAAGTAACTTTGCTTCCAAGGGTGAGGGTAGTAAAATTGAGGTTGTTCATCATTCATTGGCTCATTTCTTCACCCTAGAGACACCTTTACAGGCATTTTGATGGGTAATATAGGAAAAGCTTAAGAGTCCAAAACAACTAAGTGAAGAAAATAATTATAACATGATAAGTACTATAACAAATGGAATGAAATTGTTTTAAACTCCATTAACTATTTCAGGAAAATCACCCCAAGGATGTAATTCATACTTGAACAACAGCTAAAAGGATGAGGAAGCATCTGATAAAGAGAAGGTAAAGGCCATCTCAAGAAGTGGGAATATTAGGTACAGTACATGAAGAATGTGTGTCAGGTAATACCACGAAGTCCTGTGTGGCTGAAGCATGAGCAACACTGAGTGGATGTCAAAACTTGATGCCAGAAATCTAGGTTTGGAGTCCAGATCACTGCTTGAAAATGACTGGAGGAAGCAGGAACTGGGGCAAGGACACTGATTAGGAGACCAGGAAGGAGAGATGGGTAATGACATGACCTCTGCCTTGCAGCTGCGGATGGAGAGGACAGAATAGCTAGAAGTGGTCCTCAGTAAGTAGCTTCGGTGGGACCGGTGTGAAATAAGCAACTGGGGGAAAAAAGAATACACAGAATGCCCTGATTTTCAGTAATAAATTTGGTGTGATCTGGATCACTTGGTGTTTTTTTTAAAAACCAGGCTAATGAGTACACAGAACCTTTCCCCAAGTAGTGTTTAAATTTTGCTAATTGGGATTATTGAGCTTCACCCTTTTGCACAGTTTTTGGTTCATATTGCTATTTTTTTTCTCCTTGATACCAGGAATCAAACTCATAATCTCACACTTTCCAGGCAGGCACTTGTGCCACTGTGCCTACCTGGAAAGTGTGGACCCTGCACAGTCTTTGGATTTTGCTTATACCTCTTGCTTCTTTGAACTGTTCTGTTAAAACACTGATATTTAACTAACCCCTACATCAAAGTGTGACTTCTCTACTAGAAACCAGACCAGTTTATAAACTTTGACTGGAGCCAGAAAACTTTGGCCTTCCAAACACTACTAGCTCTGTACTGGGTTCTGGGGTCAAACATTCTTTCCAAGACGTACCTGTTACAATACAAATTGACAACTCACCCTTTTAAACAAGTTTCAGAGAAGCAGAGAGCAAGCTAAGAAAACAGGAATTTGCAAGGAAGACACATAATGAGTTCACTGATATGATTTAAAAACATGAGAGGACAAATAAGAGTGGGATGAGAGAAAAGAAAACGATAGCAATAACAATCAATCACTAGGCACTTGAGAAGAAGGAAATTAGTTCTCCTAAAGAGGGACAGGGAATCACTTACAAAGAAGTCAAGGCTAGATGGACTTTTGAAGACTACCCTCACATGCACAGTAACAATGTCTTCCTCAGCATAAACTTTTATCTGTGGATAAAGCACTACTGTATCTAGAGTCTTGTCACTTATGTCAGACACATGATTTAACCTGAGTCTCATTTTTCTGTCATAAAAAAGGGATGAAGATTTATTCTCAAAATCCTTGTGAGGTTAACAGGGTGAACTTAATCCATTCAATTTCATTTAGATACACAGAAGATTAAGTGTTTGATCCAGGAGCCCCAGGACCTACAGAACTGGAGCTGGAGCCAGAATCCTCAGACTCCCCATTCAGAGTCTCCACTCACCCCAGCACAGAGGACAAGTGTGTCATTCCAGGTGTGGGGTAGAACACAGACAAATATGTTCACTCTGTAGCTCTGCTCCAGTTGGCAGCTAAACTGGGAATTCTAGGGGTTGGGATGTGAGCTCTTATAACTGTATCATAAGTGTTACTTAGGCTACACTAAAACTTCATAAATCCATTCTTAGCAACTTCAGGATCTGTAACTGTCTGATACTGTCTACATTCATAGCAGGTGGCTACACCCATGACATCCTTACATCTCCAATTGTTTACACCCTGTTTTATTAAGCAACGCTCACATTTAACCTTAGATACCTGTGGTCCCAGCCTGGGGCAGTGTTCCCAGATCTGTGCCCAAGGAACTGGTGTTGCTTTCTACATTGTATATAAGTACACTTGAGTTTTTCCCTGTGTAAAGCAGATTTTGCTTCACGTATTCAGTTACAAAATCTTCAAGCAAGCTTAATGTGATAAGGAAATCCAGCCTAATTCATAAAAAAGTTAAATAACATTATTTTATTAGTACACGTTTGTAGTACATGCTATTTACATTCCTTGTGAGGCATAGTACATAAACATAACACATCTTAATTCTTTTGTTTATCCCTTTTCCTTTCTCTCTCTCTCTTTCTCTCTCTCCCTCCCTCCCTCCCCTTTATCTATCTATTGATCCTCTTCCTGTTTGTACTTGTTTGGAATACATAATATTTACATTCTTTGTGTAAAGTTGGTACATGTACATAACACTTAAAAAAGGAATAATAGTATTTTTAAAGAGCATTTTTCTTACTTTGTCATGGCTATACCTAGCAAAGCATCACCTAGTGAAATTTTTAGAACTCAGTGTCACTGAATAGATTAGGAACAATTTTTAATTAAAACGCCAATTATTTGTAAGCAATAGTTACTTACAAAGCCATTTAAGTCATCCCCCAGACTTTGGTTGAAAACCAAAGTTATAGCAATAAAGGAAATATTTGCCTTTAACTGTTAGAATAAGTCACCCACGGCTTTGTTTACATTATCAATTTACATTTTCCAGACCTTGGAAAAAAAAACTCTGAGAGGCAAAAGTAAACTTCAGCTCAGGAAAAAATCCAAGTAAAATCTAAACCAGATTCTGAAAAATGCCAAGAAGCTCCTAATATACTGTTACCAGCTTCTTTCTTTCTTGCCCCAAAAGCTCTTAAACCCTTCCAAAATACTCCTCTCCAAGGCAGATTTCGTTACAATTAAGCAAATCCTTTATCCTGAGGTCTCTGTTTCTCTTAGAAGATAACGTGCCCACAGAAAGGTACCTCACCTACAGAGCTGACACAGAGAGCAGCTGATGCTCAAAGGAGCAATTGTTGATTATGAATCGTGAGCACACAGTGGATGTGGAGGTTACCGTGCAATAACATAAGGTCACTAGTAGAACATCATGTGTGATTCCTCAAAGCATGTAAATTGATCAATTGATTTTATTTATAAAGATCCATGAAGGCTGAAAACTTCCAGGGATGAATGCAGATTTTATACTACCATAGACTAACTAAGTAGGAAAGAGCCAAGAAATCACCTCTGTTTTTTAAATTTGCATACATAATTTCATGAATGCACCTGGTTCCACCAAGTGCCCAGAAGCACAGAACCAGCAGAAAAGACACACTTGTTAGTATTCAGGAACAAAGTTTCTGACATGTTTAAAATAAAGAAGCTGAAATTGTACAATCAGAGAGCCTTAGGAATGAGAATCAGGTGGCAAAAAGCCAACTGGACTGGTTGAGGAACTGCTTCTGCTGCTACAGGGAACCTCTCATCTGAGGGATTTGGGGTTGACTGTCAACCCTCAATAGCTGGTACCAAGGTTAGGACCTCAGTCTGTGGCTCTATAAACTTGACCCCATGCAAAAAAAAAAAAAAACAGACAGGAAGCAAAGAATATGATAAAACTGACCATTGCTGAATGATACGATTATAGCTGATTGTCTTTATTTTTTCTATAGTTTCAATATTTTCAACACATAGGCATTAGTTTTAAATATATAACTGTTAATAAATATGCTCTTTAATTTAACAAATTAAGTATAACAATAGCCTGACAACTATCTAAGTGGCAAAAGGACAGAGAAAGTTCTCTAAGACCACCCTTGTTTGGAGAACTCTTTGCCCCAGGGAACCTGCATGGGCAAAGTCACCATCTTTTTCCATAATTGTTATTACTATCACTGGTACTGTTATAGCTAACATTTATTGGGAGATTACTCTGCATTAGAGTACTACACTAAGAGCTGCATGTTTATGTTCTTATTTAATTCTCAGACTATCCTTGAATGGAAAGTACTATCATTATCTCTATTTACAGAGAAAGAGATTGAGACTTTAAAGGTTGAGTAATTCGCAAAGATCAGATGACAGGAAAGTGACTATGAAGCCCGGTTTATAAAGTCAGATTTATCTGAGTCCACAGTTTTAAATTTTAAATCATTTGGTTCAAATCAAAATAAGTTTCTTAAAAATCACCTTTTGCTCTTTTCTCCAGTGTTGGTTGTTCTCAAACTCATTTAAGCCTCTTTCATTCAGAACATCCTCTCAAATGTGAGCTCCTTGATAGAATAAATTTCTGTCTGTTTTGTTCACTGCTATATCCCCAGAGCCAAAAATGTGCTTGGCACATAATACTAAGTAAACATTGCTGGAATTATGAATAAACTCCAGTACATGAAATTCTAACCACAGTCTTCTACCTCTGAACTCTCTACTCCTACAAGTGAAGTGTTCCCCTATTTGTGTCATCTCCCATTCCAATCAAGACAGGGCAGTTGTTCCCTAAATGGTTTTCTTTTATCTGATGCACTCATGGGCACACATGGCTTCCCCTGCAGGTGGGAGTCAGTGCATGACTACATTTAAGCCAGCGGAATAGTGGTGGAAATGAGGTAGCCACTTCAAAATCCACCCAGGGAAAGCTTTAACCTTTCACATTCTCTTTCACATGTTAGCCGGACGCCATGACAGAGGAAGTAGAGGGAAGAAGATAGGGTCTCTGAACTTCTACATGGAGTGGAGCCCTGATGTGCTCAAACCAGCTGGCTCACACTGGGCTTTTACACAAACCACAAATAACCATTCATTTTCAGTACATATTGGAGTCACTGGCTAAATCAATTAGTCTTCCCTAACTAATACATACCCATTTACCCATTAGTTAAAAATACACATGCTACACACACACACCCCACAGCCTGCTTAACTTTTTGACATAGAGCCTACAATTTACATATACATATATATACACATATTATAGAAATGTTTTATATAATTAGTATATTTATACATATATTTATAAATGTATACTTCTAAAATTTCTTGCTAAGCACCTTGATTATATTACTGGGCAGCATTTCAAGGCAGTTGGGCCTTGAGGAAAGGTTTGTCATTAACAGTAGAACAAACCAATCTGTATTTCAGATAATCTTGATGATTTGGGGGAAGCTGAGTTTGTGTGAGTTCTGAGTATACCTTTATAGTTTTTGCCTCATAATAAGACTAAACAAATTAGAAATGATGGCTTTGTCATTTTGTTGTTGTGCATTTATAATATTGGTATCATCTTCAATCCACAGTTATTTTGGAGGAGGTTATTTAAGCCATGTGTCTGTTTTGCAAAGGTTGATGCCATCAGAAATGTAACATACAATGATCCAAAACCCCACTTAACCAAGCATGACTAGAACACAATGTGTCCAAGCTCACTGAGGGAAAATCAACATGAAGAAGAAGTACAACCCTGTCCTTCCTCCAGGATATATGAATAATGTATTACATATCATTATCTGACATTGCACCATTTAAAGATGCCAATGTCAACCTATATATTAAAACATATAAAAACATATTAAATTTAAGACATTTCTTTTTCATTATAAAATAATAACACTTATTAACCTGCAATGGATATACCTTAGTTTTGATATCATTGTCTGCACTGGACACTCAAGTTCTATTGCTCTCAATTTCAGTTGATGATCTGACTCCTGGTTATACAGAGCAAGATGGCCAATGTCACTCTACATAAACTGTCCCACCATACCTCTCCATCAAGGTCAGACTCCTCCCTCTTAACACGGGCTAAGAAGCCCTGGCCCCTTTTCTCAGTACCATAAGTCATTAGCCAAGCTCTAATTAAGTTGTTCTAAGTCATATAATAAAAGAAATAAAACCCTATCATCCATTAAAGTAATGCATATGGCTAGAGAAGGTAACTGGCAGGCAGTGTGTATGGTGACATGCCCTCAGGGCTGTGAGTTAAAATGTCCAGGCTTTATCTGACTGCCTGGCCATTGAAATCCATGTAGTCTCATTTATCTCAAAAAGAATAAAGAGCCATGAGAGAAGATGCTCCTTTGAGCTCTGGCCTGAGCGGGTTGTGAGGGCTCCAAAGAGTGAAGTTTCTCTTTACTTCTCTTTACTTTACTAAAGAGTAGAGATTTCTTGAGTAGAGATTCTTAAGAACAATGAGCATTTTATCTACTGCTGTCTTCCAGAAAAATCTTGAGGGAAGTTTAAGACAACCTAGGACAAGAAAAGCTCTAAAGGATTTTAGAATTTTATGCCCTTAATCAGGGTCTTTGAAAAGATAAGCCTACAGGAGATAAATGGAAGCACCAGGCTCCCTGGGCAGTCAAAGGGTCACAGATGAGATTATCTAACCAGGCAGAGCTGCGTGGTCATAATGTGGATAGAACATCCCTCACCTCAGGCTTTGAAGTCAGCACTGGGTTCAAGTTGAGGCTCTGACACTCACTACCTGTATGAGTAACTTCGTCACCCATATGTAGCTCCATTTAGTCATGAGTAGAGATGATAACATACATTTTGAGTCACACTTATTACGGGAATTTAATGAATCAACAGCTATGCCTGATAAAATTCAGTGTTGGCCCATAGTAGGTTCTCAGTAAATAGTCATTCACTTTTCTTGCTTTTTCTTAGTCCATCTTTTAAAGGAAATAGAGGAAACATAACTAACTTTGCTAACTACTTACGCGTTAGGTTTGGCAAGCACTTACAATATTAGAGGTTAAAGAAGTGCTCTGTGGTGGTTCTTGCCCAGTGAATTCACATGCCCTGCAAGGCCTTGCCAAGAAACCACAGATGATGAGCAATAAAAACAAAGCAACAAACCCCAACCAGGTTGGAAAAAAAGACCAGCAAGTAGGAAGCTGGTGGCTTATAGCAAGATTGACCTTACCAATATGAGGAGGCCTAAATAAAGTAGGTGGAGGGCAAATAGGAAAACAGAAGGCTTTGTGGATTTATCAGTATTTTACTTCTTTACCATCAAAAAGGACTCTTTTGGTATAAGTCATTAGAACTGATGTAAGTTTTCCCATGCAACAGCTATGGACAACTGTGTACTCAGGCCAAGTCCAAGCACCCTGATAAGCACCTCCATAGCACACACCAGGGCACAGTCCATTCTCGCAGAAATTACAGAAAGGCCTCCCTCCCACTACTACAATTCCTCCTGTAAACAAAGCATCTAAATCGGATGCGATGGTGCACGCCTGTAATCCCAACCTGGGGAGGCTGAGGCAGGAGGATCACCAAGAGTTCAAGGCCAGCCTGTCCTACATAGAGTTCAAGCCAGTCTGCACTACAGAGTGAGACCCTGTCTCAAAACAAATGTTTTTGCATAAAGAAATATCTTTTTATCATTTTAGAGGGTCTTATAAACTGCTTACCAAGTCCAAAGTCACATATAAGAATCTTAGGAAGAAAAGAGCACTGTATTTGTACCCACCTTACAGCTATGCACCATACCCCCCAAACAAGACTATAATTCTTACAGGAACATTCAAAATTTTTCCACAAGACTACCAAGAGACTGTAAGAGAGTAATCATTGGTACATACCCTCTCCTTTTTGAGAAAACTCAAAATTCTGTCCTTCTTAATGGCAAACCATGTTCAAGAATAATATTTTTTAAGTTCCTGTTAAAAAGAGGTTATACTTGAAGTGTTCTCGTTTATGTCCTTGACAAAAGATAACGTAAATCCTTCCTTGTAAAAGGAGAGGCACTAATTATTCAATTAAACAAGGTAGTTGTCACCTTTTGAAAGCAGTAGGCAAATTTTCCATGAAGAACAAAAATTCTCATTTCTGAAAATAAAAATAACTGAAAATATAACCTCAGAGTTGGAAAAAATGTATTCAAAAGGGAGAAATCTGAAAGAAATTACAAACAACCAAAAATGAAAGCTTCTTCTCATTATTGTCAGTTGGTCTTTGAAAAGTATCTTAATGAGATTATTTTATAATATAAATTCTAACAGCTTAACAAATAAGAAAGGTCATTTCAGGAAATGAAAGCAAGCATTGTACCAAATAAATGAAGGCTAATATTTACAAAGATGCTGTAGATAGTATAGACTATGTCACTTAATCAAGTATTTAAAAGCTTCAAGTTATTCCTTACTTTGCTACAGTTAATATAAATGCCCCAAGTCAATAAATCTTGGTATTGATTAATCTACACCCCCCCTCCTGATTCAATTTTTTAAGATCCACCCATTCCCACAGGTAGAAGGGGTTGATGTGACAATAGCTATTTACAAAATCAATATAGCACAAGAGATCTAGAGAAATTAACTACAGCAGAGATGACCCATTAAATCATCCAGTCTATCTTCATCTCCCTCTTGGCCTCATGCAGGGACTGTCTTTCAGTATATCTGAGCCACTTTATCCAAGTAACTTGTAGAGGTCAATAGATACAAAGGCTTGTTCCATTTCCCAAGAAACTAGAGGCCCATACTGCATCCCATGACTGACTGCATCAGTGATTCTCAATTCTAGTCACACACTAGGGTCACCCAGGGAGCTTTGATACACACCAATGCCAGGCTGTGGACCCAGTTATTTGTAGTTGATGTGAGTGGAGTTTAGGTGTAACTGATATATATATTTTTAACACTCAAGTGATTCTAAAGTTCAGAAAGAGTTTGGAACCAGTTTTCACAACTTCAGCTGTATTATTGCTTCCCCAGCATTAAAAGCTTTCTTGTTAGTCATATTAAAATTAATTCAATATTACCAGACAAGGAATGACATAGATGACAATAAATCTGTGGATCCCAGTTACTTGAGGAATACAAGCTGAGAACCCCTGCTGTGGGAATCATTATTGCTGCAGGAAATACTACATATTTGTCAGGTAAGTTGGGGCAC
>PVJX010012332.1:0-50686 GCA_004027295.1 Dolichotis patagonum
AGCTCCTCCCTTCTGGGCCAGAACCTTTGCAGGCCTTCACTGCGTCAGTGTGCACTGATCTCAGGGAAGTAACTGGGTCCCCGCCAGGGGCGTGGCCTAGTTCAAGCAGATTCCACCAATCCGCTGGGCGAGGGGAATAACCAGCTGAAGCCACTTCCTTATGGAGTTAGGGCTGTCCTGCCCAAATCCAACATGTCGTCCAGTCGGTTTCCCCTTTCCCATGGGAGGGTCCCATTCCCATCACTCACCGTGTCCTCGAGAACTGCTGGACTGCCCGACCTCCGACCCCAGCGCAGCTGTGGTGGGAATTCACGGTGCCTCTGGGTGGGTCGTGTGCAGTGCCAGTCCCGCCGAGCTGCACGCTGAGCTGTTCAGCTCCGCGCTCTGGCAGCTCAAGCCAGTCGCTTCAGCGCGGATCGCTTGTTCAGGTCGGGCGGAATTCAGGCTTCTCAAAGCGGGTGCCGTGCTCGAAGATCTTATCTTCACTAATAGTAGCCCCAGGACCTCTTATTCAAGCGGGTTTTTGCGCTTGAGTTTCTTTCTGTGTTGTGAGAGTCTATCTCTCTCTGTTTGGGTCTCTCCAGGGTGTTTTATTCTGGCATTTGAGCTGTCTCTCTCAGAGAGGGTCTCTCTCCTGCTACCTACCAGTCCGCCATCTTGTCTCTTCCCCAGCAAAGTTTCTTATAGACATAGAAAAGCTTGTCCTAAATTTTGTTTTTGTTTTTTTGAGGCAGGTTCTCACAATGTAGTTGAAGCCGGCCAGCCTTGAATGCACCGTGTAGTGTGAACTCATAGGCATCCTCCTGCCTTAGGCTACCAAGTCTTAGGATTACAGGCATGTGCCACTGCACCCCGCTCAAATCCTAAAATTTAGATGGCAAGGCGTCAGCCCTAGAATTTGACAAGAAAACTGAGATGAATCACTGATACTAAGACTTGTTACATGGCTGTAGTAGTACGATTATGTAGTATTTGAGGAGAAATAGACCCACATAGGTCAGTGGGACAGAACAGAGAGCCTGGAAATAGACTCACACAAATAGATTCGACTGATTTTTTTTTTTTTTATCAAGATACAAAAATAATTCAATAGGGCTGGGGATTTAGCTCAGTGGCTTAAGCGCCTGCCTGGCAAGTGAAAAGTCGTGAGTTCAATCCCCGGTACCAAAAAAAAAAAAAAAAAATCAATGGAGGAAAGACAGCCTTTTCAACAAATAGTTCTAGAGTAATTGAAATCTATAGTAGGGAGGAAAAAAAAAAACCCCTGAACAAGTTGACATAAACTTTGGGTTGGCCTGAAGAAGCTGGTGGGGAGGAGACCCGAGGGGCATCCTGCCCACGCCCGTGCCTGCCACCCCCAGGTGCTGCACTCCCTGCGCATCTTGCTGCTTATGAAGCCCAGCGTGCTCTCCAGAGTTAGCCACCAGGTTGCGTATGGGCTCCATGAACTCCTCAAGACCAATGCAGCCAACATCCACTCGGGAGACGACTGGGCCACCCTCTTCGCCCTGCTGGAGTGCATCGGCTCTGGTGTGAAGCCCCCCGCCACCCTGCAGGCCCCAGGCACAGCCGACGCACCAGATGCTGGTAAGGCCTTTCCCGGCAAAAGGCAGGTAAACAGCTCTGGCCCCAGTGCTTGGGACTGGCAGGCAACACCCAGCTTACTGCATTCAGCGAATGAAACATGCCCGCCTTCTGCCGGCTGCTTCCGGAGTTTCCAGTGCCAGTTGGCCAATATATGCAAGTTAAATAGTACGAAAAGCAGGTAGGCAATGCAGAAGGCTATGAAGCTGAAGCTCAGGGCCATTTTCTAAAAAACTACGACTTTGCCATCACCCCTTTCTCTGACAGCTCCTGCTAAATGCCATCGGGAGCCCAAATTAGCCTGGTGCCCTGTTTAGTCAACAGAAAAGCTGTCCGGGCCTCAGTTCTCTGGTGACATGGCTGAAAGTAAGCCAGGCAGAGAGAGAGGAGGCCAGACCTTAGCACCTTTCTTCTTTTTTTTTTTTTTTGTACCGGGGATCGAACTCATGACCTTGCGCTCGCCAGGCAGGCGCTTAAGCCACTGAGCTAAATCCCCGGCCCCAGCACCTTTCTTCTGAGCCTAAAATTTTTGGCCCAGGACCCCATCTGTACCCTTACTCTGCCTTTCTCCCTGTCTGTCTTAGGGGCCCAGTCAGACAGTGAGCTCCCATCCTACCATCAAACTGATGTGAGCCTGGACCGAGGGTACACTTCTGACTCGGAAGTCTACACTGACCATGGCAGGCCTGGCAAGATGCACCGATCAGCCACGGATGCTGATGTTGTCAACAGCGGCTGGTTACTGGTGAGTGAGGATACAAGAGGTGGTATTGGGCTATTCTAAAGGTGGATGAGTCTGAGGAAGACTCCTAGTCCTCGAGAGGGCATGTGAGGAGGAGAGAGGCCATGCCTGAGTCCCTGGCTTGTTCCCTGTGTACTTTACAGATGGGGAAGGATGGCATTGATAGCTCCAAGCCAGGACCAGGGCCTAGCTGGCCTGGCTCTTCACCCCTGGTCAATCAGTATAGCCTCACAGTAGGACTGGACCTGGGGCCACATGACACCAAGTCCTTGCTTAAGTGTGTGGAATCACTGTCCTTCATTGTGCGTGACGCTGCCCACATTACCCCTGACAACTTTGAGCTCTGCGTCAAGACTCTGCGCATCTTCGTGGAGGCCAGTCTCAATGGTGGTGGGTCACCGTGTGAAGGGGCAGTGGGGAGGGCCATGTGAGCCTTCAGGAGGGAGGTGGGGGAGGGAGAAAAGCAGGGCATCTTTGTCTTGTACATGGCTATGCAAATGTGACCTAGCCTGGCTCCGCTCAGGGTGCAAGTCCCAGGAGAAACGTGGCAAGAGTCACAAATATGACAACAAAGGGAACCGCTTCAAGAAGAAGCCCAAGGAGGGTTCCATGCTTCGGCGGCCTCGTACTTCCAGCCAGCATGCCACTCGGGGTGGGCATAGTGATGACGATGAGGATGAAGGTGTGCCTGCCAGCTACCACACAGTGTCTTTACAGGTCAGTCAGGACGTAAGTATGGCTGCCTTTACTTCCTTCCTCCCTGCACTGAGGCTGGGGCCCTGGGTGGGGCCAGGGAAGGTCAGGGCTGAGAGGAGGCCCGCAAGTTCAGCCCACGCCTCGAGCACCTCCTCCCATATTTCCCTTATCCACAACCTCCTGGAAGCCTTTGCTTGCTAAAATGTATGTTTAAAGTGTATTTCTTGAGTAGATAATCTGTATACATAGTCCAAAGTTCAAAAGGTACATAAGGGTAAATTGATAAAAGTAAATTTCCATTCCATTCCTATCTCCAGCCACTAACTTCCTTTCACTAGAGGACATGCACATCACCAGTTTCTTGTCTATTCTTCTATATTTATTCTGTCTGTTTAACTCATATAATACTGATTATATATATATATATATATATACACACACACACACATTTTTTTTTTTTTGTACGGGGATCAAACTCACAACCTCACACTTGCCAGGCAGGCACTTATACCACTGAGCTAAATCCCTGGCCCTATAATACTGATTTTTAAAGCCAAGCATAGTGACGAATACCTGTTATCCCAGCACTAGGGAGGCTGAGCCAAGAAGATTGCAAATTCAAAGCCAGCCTACACTACATAGTGAGTAGGACCCTGTCTAAAAAAGAAAGTGAGAGAGAGCGTGCCTTTTGACTGGCAGCTCTAAGAAAGATTAGTACATAATGAAAGTACCCGCTGTGTTCAATATGAGCAATACTGAGAAAACGCTAGCCATCAGAACTCAGAATCAAAATTGCATCTAATGGCTTCAAAGAGTATGTGTTTGAACTGAGCCTTGCAGATGATGTTGCATCTAGAAAGTTCAATTTCTGAGGATGCTCAGGACAGAAACTGCCCTAACTTCCATGGCATGGATCTTATGTGTGATGAAATATATTCCACGGTCAAAAAATGGCAGACAACCATGGATGTTTATGTCAAGATTACTGTTAATGTGCTAAAAAAAACACAACAGCTAGAACCTGTGGAAGAAATTGCCAGGCATGGTGGTGCATGACTGTAATTCTCTAGCACTTGGGAGGCTGAGGCAGGAGGATTGCTGACATTTCGAAGCCAGACTGAGCTATATAATGAATTTAAGGCCAGCATGGACTACATAGCAAGACCCTGTCTGAAAAGAAAAAAAAATAAAAATGTAAAGAACCTAATACAGGGGGAGCCTATGGAAGACCTCTTCCACTTAGCACAGGTCTGCCAAACCTAGGAAAGAGGCTAGAAATCGTGACCCACGAGGTTCAGATAAATGACAGGAAGAAAGTAGTCAATCATTTGATTGCAGACAGTACTGGGAAAGACACAGAAAACCTTGCCAGGCTATTTTCCTCTTTATGGTAGCCTTGTTAGGAAAGTAACAAAGCTGCAGAAGCCCACATTTGCATTAGGAAGATCCATGGAACCTTTTAGTCTGGGAAAGGTACTAGAGATGAGGCTGACGATGCACAGCTGATGGAAGCTGATGGATAGGAACCAGCAATCCAGGAGTCTGTTTAAAATCCAGATCTTATGAGTGACAAAATCCTGTTTGTGAAAAATTGATTTTATGGTGATTTTTTTTTTCAGTACTGAGGATTGAGCCCCAGGCCTCACACCTGCTACACTAGTGCTTCATGACTGTAGGCATAGTGTCCTCAATGAAGGTCATCCCAGCCGTCCTTTTTTAAAAGACAGGGTCTCGCTAAATTACTTAGGCTGGCATTGAACTTGGTGTCTCAGCCTCCCAATTAGCTGGAATTACTATGCAGCCAATCACCACTACACCCTGCTGAGCTGAATTTATTTCACTAAATGGGGAAACAGTAGCCTTAAATAGAATGACCTACGACAAACTGAAAACTTAAAAATACTAATCTGGCTGGACACTATTGCTTATGGAAGTCTCTGAGCGTGCTTCGTTTTTAAAATGAAATGAACAAAATGAGGCTCACTCTCACTGTGTCATCAGAAGGTATGAAAGAGAATTGACGTGAAAGTTCCTTTCTCATAGTGATTGCGTGCTGTTAAATCTTAGTCCACACATCTTCTACACTCTCCCCTACTGTGATTCCTAACTCTGCGAAACAGCCGGGTCTGGAGCACCAGCTCGACCAGTTGAGACAAAAGGACTAACATTAAGGGATTATTTACTCTTTTCTGTAACATACTGATGTCTGTAATAAAAAATAAAAGATTAATTGGAAAAAAGGGGTGGAGTAGAGTGATTGGTGCCCAAGGCCTTGAGGACTTAGTTGCAGACAGTGAGGGGAGGTGGGAAGGGGCCCAGCAGGTCTCACCCGACTCACATCCTGCCCTCTCCTGTGATCCCAGTTACTAGACCTGATGCACACCTTGCACACACGAGCAGCTTCTATCTACAGCTCGTGGGCAGAAGAGCAGCGCCACCTGGAAACAGGCGGCCAGAAGATTGACGCAGATTCACGCACTCTCTGGGCCCACTGCTGGTGCCCTTTATTGCAGGGTAAACGGGGAGGGGGACGGGAGGGCAGAGGTGGTGCTAATAAGCCTGGGGAGCCCAGACCAAATGCCCTGGGAGCCTGATCCTGCTCTTGCTCTCAGGCATTGCCTGCCTGTGCTGCGATGCCAGGCGCCAGGTCCGAATGCAGGCATTAACCTATCTACAGCGAGCGCTTCTGGTACATGACCTGCAAAAGCTCGATGCCCTGGAGTGGGAGTCCTGTTTTAACAAGGTAAGACTTCACCCTGGTCTTGAGGTAAAGTTTAAATCCTAGGAAAAGATAGCCAAAAAGCCCCTGATAGCTGTGTTCCACATACTTGTGCTCCTGTCTTGTACCCACCCCACCCAGCTCCAGCTTTCGTGGGACAGAGCTACCCAATTGACCCTGCTTGGGTGGCATTAGGTTGTTTTGTTTTGTTATGTCTTGTTCAGGCTTTTTGAGACAGGGTCTCACTGTGTAGTCTAGGCTGGCCTTGAACTCATTATGTAGCCCAGGCTGGCCTCGACCTCACAGCCTCCCAAAGGCTGGGGTTCTAGGTGTGCACCACCACACCCAGTGATGTTGAGTGTTTACCTACCAGGTGCTGTTCCCTCTGCTGACCAAGCTCTTAGAAAACATCAGCCCAGCAGATGTGGGTGGGATGGAGGAAACTCGGATGCGGGCCTCCACACTGCTCTCAAAGGTACTGCTTACCCCCTCATCCCCACCTACTCTCCCCACACCTGGCTTTTCCCAAGTTGGGAAGCCAGGGCTTCCAGTGGGATCTAGAGATGCAGTGTGTGTGCTCAGGCCACCCTGCTGTGGAGACTCGGCAGGACTCAGGGCAGCCAGTCTCTGATCCAGAGTTCCCACACGAGGTGGTATGGGCCTGCCCTCCAGCCCTAGGAGGGCTGCAGAGGGGTGCAGAGGGTTCTTGCACTGCCTTTGACTGAAGGGCGCTGGTGGGCCGTAGGTCTTCTTACAGCACCTGTCTCCGCTGCTGTCGCTGTCCACCTTTGCAGCCCTCTGGCTCACCATCTTGGACTTCATGGACAAGTACATGCATGCAGGCTCCAGCGACTTACTGGTGAGAGGGCCCACCCCCTGCCCCCTTCCTCTGCCACCCACTGGGGAGACTTGCTGTCTCCTCGGCAACTGCTCCCCCAGTGACTCTTTCCTTGTTGTGCCCTGTGGCCTCCTGCAGTCAGAGGCCATCCCTGAATCACTGAAGAACATGCTCCTGGTGATGGACACAGCAGAGATTTTCCACAGTGCAGATGCACGAGGCGGCAGCCCCTCTGCCCTCTGGGAGATCACCTGGGAGCGCATTGACTGCTTTCTGCCACACCTACGTGATGAGCTCTTCAAGCAAACTGTCATCCAAGGTAGGGGACTGGCGCAGCTTTACCACAGGGTCCCCAGAGCTGAATTCATTCTCCGTGCTCCGAGCGGGTACAAAGACTGGTGGGCAGCCAGGGCCCTGCCAGGAAAGAAAGCACTGAGTCACCCTCTGGATTCTCTGCCCACCCTAGACCCCCTGCCCACAGAGCCGCATGCCCCAAAACCTCTGGCCTCAGCCCACCTGACTCCTGCTGCTGGCGACCCCTGGACACCTGGCCACCCACCTCCCACAGAGATACCCTCTGAGCTGGGGGCCTGTGGTAAGTCCCTCTGGGCCAGCCTGCTCGGGAGTGGGCAGGAAGCAGGACGGCCCCGGAGCGAGTTTGGGATCCCTGAAGAGCAGGGGTTGGCAGCCCAAGGAAGGTTGGAGGAGGACCCTGGGACAGATGTGTCCCACAGGGGCTCTGGTGAAGACTAGACACAGGGCTACAGGGAGGGAGGTGCAAGGTAGACAGAAGGTAGCTGAACCCTTGACATGAGTTTTGAGGGGAGGATCCCAACACTTTAGCCTGTGAGCAGGTGGGGAAGAATAGAGGTTCAGGACTCCCGCTTGGGGGTGCAAGAGTTGTCTCTTGCCAACAAGAGAGCCTGACTGCAGCCACCTTCCTCTCCTTGCAGACCTGGAGAACCCCAAGGGCCCTAGAGCCACCTGCAGCAGCTCCCCTGGATCACCAGTGGCCTCCAGCCCAGCCCCAGATGGGCCTCCCCCACTGCCTCAGCCCCCGCTGATTCTGCAGCCCTTGGCCTCCCCGCTGCAGGTGGGCGTGCCACCTGTGACCCTGCCCATCATCCTCAACCCTGCGCTCATTGAGGCCACCTCTCCTGTACCCCTCTTAGCCACACCCCGCCCCACAGATCCCATACCCACCTCCGAGGTCAACTAAGACAGGTCCCTCCACGATCAGGACCAGTACTTCCCACCAGGCCGTCCCTGGTCCTCTTCAGCCTTCTGGGGGCCCCAGACTCTTCAGGCCCAACCCGAGCTGCTGTCGCTGTCACTTGGAGATGGGGGAAGGGGAACTGTCACAGCCCTTGTTGGAACCCACATCAGACTGCAGGACCTCCCTACTCCTCTGTGCTCCATTTCTGAGGGTCCAACCTGAGCGTGTATTAGGCGTTACTTGCGGCCTCCGCCTCCAGCCTGGCAGCACTGGGAGCATCACTGTGCCAGCCGTGCAGTGCCCAACCCAGCCACTCTGCACTTCACTCCTGCTCCCATCCTGCCGGTCAGCCCCAGGCCATCTCCTCCGGAGCTTCCTTTAGCGATCAGCTGGTCAGTCCAGAGAGGCGATCGGCGCTGTGGAGGTAGCGGGAGGGGCAGATGGGGGGCTGCCCAGAGAAGTGTGTACATACGGAAAGCCAAGACAGCGGTGGACTTTTTAGAATGTAATAAAGGTCTCAGTACCGATGCCACTCCCTTTCCTCCCTGCTTTCGGTCTTGAGCTTGTGAGCTTGACCCACACCGCTGGGTCTCCAGGGCTTGGCTCACAGCTAAACAGGTAAAGTGCGGCTGAGCCCACCCAGCCCCCAGCCAGCAGGCAGGGGCGAGATCTGGGCTGAGGAGCCCCTCCCACTGCTGCAGCGGTGCCTCCTCAGCAGAGGTGTGCCAGGACAGATGCCTGCGAAGCCTCCTGAGTCCTGAGAGCACACGTGCTCTGGGGCTGAGGAGTGGAGGGGCCCTTTGCCCACAGCTGGATTCTGTGTTTCAGGCCTCTGTTCTCACACCAAACTGCAGGGGAACAGTTTTCCTGCCCCCTGCTCACACCACCCGCTCCGTTAGTGGGCATGGGCAGCACCCTCTTTCCCCCACCTCGCCTTCAGCACAATGGGGATCCAGGCAGCACAAGCCTGTGGGGACAAGGTGCCACGGTAGGATTCAAATTGCTTTTTTTTGTTTTTGCTTGGGACTAGGCAATGTACCCAGGGCCCTGCACAAGTTATGCAAGTACTCTGCCACTGAGCTACATCCCAAGCCCTTTTTACTTGTTATTTTGAGACATGGTCTCACTAAGTTATCTAGGCTGCCCTTGAACTTGTTAGGGTCTCTGGAGGCTTGTCCTGCCTCAGCCTCCTCAGGAGCTATGCACCACCTTGCCTGGCCTGCAGAAGAACACTGCCTGTTACGCTTCCTCAAGGGAAGCAGCTGACCTTAGCTTCCTGCATAGTGCTTCCTGCCCCTTCTGCAGGAAGAGGAAAGTAGGTCCTGTAGTGTGACCAGCTGGTCTCCCTTGTGAGCGGCAGCGTGCTCACCTTATTGTCCTTTGGCTTCATGCTTCCCCCACTGGGAGTCGGGCTGGATTTGCCTCAATTGTGGAAAGGGCACCACAGAAGAAGAACTGCTCACTGTGGGAAATGCAGACGAGACCTGCCATTGTCCATCTTCCTTTCCTGGGCCAGGGCCAGGCCTTATTTCCAACTAACAGAAGCCTGGCCTGGCCCAGCCCTGGGGAGAGGAGGAGGTCGGGCTCCATGAGTGAGAGCAGAGATGCCCGCTCCACAGCTGGCCCCACAAGCTGTGCCTTTAGAACTTCTCCCCTCCAAGGAACAGAGTGCTGGTTGCTACAGAGCTAAACAAAGGACAGTAATGACTCCTTGTCCTTCAGTTTGTCTCCGATTAGGAAAGAAGCAGAGAATAAGGTGACACCATGCTGGGCCCAGGTGCTCACCAGGAGGCTGGATCCATTACAGAGGCTGACACAGAGCCAGGCTCCTGGCAGCACTGTCTCCTTGAAGGCAAAGACGGCTGTGAGGAAAAAGGGCTCGGGCCTCAGTTCTGTCATTTTTTCTTCCAGTTCTGGGGTGTCAAACCCAGGCCCTTGCCAGGCATAGCAGTGCACATCTGTAATCCCAGCAATCAGGAGGCTGAGTCAGGAGGATCAGTACAAGTCCGAGGCCAGCCTGGGCTACATAGTGAGTTCAAGGTCAGCCTGAATTGCATAACAAGAACTTGTCTCAAAGAAAAATAACCAGGACCTTGAATGTGCTCTGCAAGCACTCCACCATCGAGCTCTGTCCTAGGCCCTTCGGGCCTTTATTATAACCAACAAGGAAGACTGGCTTGTGATATGGAAGTGACAAAACCTTGGGGGAAATGCTGCTCCTAATGAGGCTCCACTAGAACTCCAGGAGAGCAGATTTCAGAAAGTCTGGCCGGATGTGGTGGTGCACTCCTAAAATTCCAGCACTCAGGAGGCTGAGACAAGAGGATTGCTGTGAGTTTGAGGCCAGCCGGGGCTACACAGTGAGTTCAAGACCATCCTGAACTACAATGGTGAGGCCTTGTCTCAAAAACAAAAAAAGGGGCCAGGGATTTAGCTTAGTGACATAAGCACCTGTGCCTGGCGAGTGTGGGGTTGTGAGTTAGATCCCCTGGTGCAAATCAATCAATCAATCAATCAGTCAATAGCTGTGGCAGTAGAAACCCACTGGAACCAAACAGATTTTCTCTAGCTTCTCATGAGAAATGGAAGGCTGAGCAGCTGAAGAAACAGGCTGAGCCCCATGAGCCCTGCAGATGCCCAGGCCAAGGACCTGTGACTTCACTGCACACAGATGAGTCTGGACAGTGTAAATCACAGAGCGGGCGAGCGGCAGTGGGCACACCCGATGCCCACACCAGCGCTGAGAAGAGCACGCCCGGCAGTTCTCACAGCAGGGCTTCCACTTGGGCTCAGGACTCAGAGCAAGCTTATAGTCAGCTGACTGCCAGCCATTCCCCCACCTTCACTCTGCTTCTGAGACGCTAGTGTCTTCTTGGTTTTCTTCCATCTCACTGCTGGTGCCTTTTCTTTTAACTTTTTTTTTTTTTTTTTGAGACCGGGTCTCACCATACAGTCCAGGGTGGCCTTGAGCTCACTTTGTAGCCCAGGCTGGCCTCAAACTCCTGCCTCAGCCTCCAGTGTTGGAATTATGGGTATGCACTACCACGTCCGGTGATCATGCCTAGTTTTTTGTTTTGTTTCTGGTACTGAGGATTGAACCCAAGGCCTTCACAATGAGCTATACTGCAGCCTTTTTTAATTTTTATTTTACTTAATTTTGAAACATGTTCTTGCTGAGTCACTAAATTGCCCAGGTTGGGCTCAAACCTGTGATCCTTTTGCCTCAGCCTCCCAGAGTGTGATTGGGGTACAGTGTGACTACCATGCCCAGCTGCCCATTTTAATACCCTTTGTGGCTCCTTCATCTCCTAGGACACCCTGGGCTCAGGTCATTGCTTTGCACTCACTGGGTGACATCATCCCCTAACAAAGACCCAAATGCCAGCCCCTGTGTCCACTGGCACACCTAACTCCCCGCTTTATGCACCGCCTGACGACTCCTCCAGACTTACCAAGTGCCCTTCATGACCTAGAGGTGCCTCAAATACAACACACTTAAAGCAAAACTGCTGGACATCCTCTTCAAATCTGCTCCTCCCCCTCCTACCCCATAGCACTGTAGAAAAACTCTCTTTCCAGGTTTTTATTCCAAAAGCTGCCTGTCTTTTGTCACACCGCATCTAAGCCTCAGCAAGTCCTAATGCTTCTGTTACAAATCTACCCAGGATGTGACTACCTGTCATTCTCACCTCTGCCATCCAATTCCAAGCCACCATCCACGGGACTGCTGGCAGCCCTCCTCCCTGTCCCCCTGCTTGAGGCACCATTGCTGTCCATATAGCAGCTCATTGCTATATGGGCTGCTATACACAGCACTTCCACTTCCACCATGCCCCCTCCAGTGGGCACCATCGTGCTCAGGACACATCCAAAACCCCAGCTTTTTGTTTCACCTGCCCCTTATTCTTGCTGTATGTGCAACACGCTCAATGAGACCACCAGCATGCTCTTCCTCCAAATGTGACATGGCTCCCTCTCTCAAACATCTCTCAGGTCACTGTTCAGATGTCACCTCTGCAGAGAGGACCTTTCTGAACTAGCTGGAAAACCCTTGTTGCCCTATGTTCTGGTCTACTTCATGTTTATCAGAAGCACTTAGGGCCACTGACATCCATCTTTGACTTCTGTCAGCAAACGGACGTTCACTCACAGAATAGGCCTTCTCTGTTTACTGGCAAATAGAGAAATGTTCAGCTCCAGGCAGAGTCCAAGTTGATTCTTCAATTGAGAGTGGAACAAAAAACAGTGAAGTTTCTGAAGCCCAGATAAATGAGGTGAGAGACTGCCTCTCTGCCACTCTGCTGTTTGGAATGAAGTGAAATATCCAGGCTACCTCAAATTGGGAAGGGTCTGTGCTAACAGAGGCACAGGGCTCACTGTGCCATTCTCCCCACATTTCATCTATCTGAAATTTCCTAGAACTTTTCTCAATCCTCAGATGAATTATAGCCTCAGACTGTGTGATAGTATGTGTATCTTAGTTACTTTTTCTCTTGCTGGAACAAAATACCTGACACCCAAAGTTAAGAAAAGGTATATATATATATATATATATTATAGTTTTTTTTGTACCAGGGATGGAACTCATGACCTCACGCTTGCAAGGCAGGCGCTTATGCCACTGAGCTAAATCCCCGGCCAGAAAAGGTCTATTTAGCTCACAGTTTGTGCAGGTTTCGGTTCATAATCAGCTGGCTCCAAGGCAGGTGGCGCAGAACATCACAGAGAAACAGTAAAGGCAAAACAGGGCAGGCAAAAGGCAGCAAGCAAGCTGAAGTGACCAGCAATAAACACACAAGTAGTCCTTCTGTCCTTATATTTTATCTGGACTCCTTAACCTTAGGGATAGCACTCACACCTTTAATCCTAGCGTAGCGCTGTGAACCAGTCCCAGCATCGGGCTTGCTCCCCCTAGATTCGGCTACCTCTGAAAAGCTCCACCTGTGACTGCAGGAGGCTCTGCCGAAATATCTAGACACAAACCATAAGTGTGTGTTGTGGAGAGTTGAACTCAGGGCCTTGCGTATCCTGGGCAAGCACTCTACCACTGAGCCATAGCCCTTGCCCCAGCAGTAATCCCACAGACCTGTAATCCCAGCACTTTTAGGTAGGCTGAGGCAGGAGTATTGCAAGTTCAACCCTAGCTTGAGCAATTTAGTGAGATTCTGTCTCAAAAAAGTAATGATAATACAACTGGACATGTAGATCAGTTTAAATACCCTGGGTTCGACCCTCAGTGCCAGACAGGGTAAAAAGTAGCTCACATCCTGAGGGTGCTCTCAGCAATTTTGTGGCACCTGGAAAAGACTGGGCCAACTTCAGGCTGCAGCTGCAGTTTATGGGCACTGGGAAAGGAGAGTCAACAGTGACTAGCGCAGGTCACTAAGTTGGAACAAACTAAGCTTATTCCATCTAAAGCAAGAACCAAAATGCTATTTCTCCAGGAAATGTAATAGACAAAACACCTGATTTCAGAAAATTGTTTGGCAGCGTGTCATGATATTTACTTGAAGCTGTCAGGTGTGGTGGCACACCCCTGTAATCCTAGCATGCGGGAGGCTGAGGCAGGAGGATTGCTGTGAGTTCGAGGCCAGCCTAGCCTTTCACACTGAGTTCAAAGCTATCCTGAACTGCTCAGTGAGACCCTTTCTCAAAAACAAAATAATGCAGTTTCAGATTTTGTACCATTTCAGATTTTCAGATTAGAAACTCTCAGCCTACATAGTCTATGCAAATGCTCCAAAATCCAAACAATTCCAAAATCTGAAGCACTTCTACTCTTTTGCTGTTTATTTTGAAACAAGGTCTCGCTATGGAGTTCAGGCTGGCCATGCACTTGCATTGATCTTCATGTTTCAGCCTCCCAAGTGCTGGGATTACAGGTGGGTTTTGACTCAAGCATTTTGGGTAAAGGGTACTCAGTCTGGGTACTTATATCTCAGAGTTGTTGGGAGGAAAGATAAGAATTTATACTAAGGTATCTTAAGCTGGATGTGGTGGCACATGCCTATAATCACAGTACTGGGGAGGCCGAGGCAGGAGGATCGCTGCGAGTTGGAAGCCAGTCTGGGCTACAAAGTGATTTGAACCCTAATCTTATATTTACTGCCAGTATTCAGAGGAAGGGAAGGGCAGACGGTGCCCAAATCGAGAGCCTTAATAGTCCCCTTTCGTGCCAGTGCAGGACCATAACCGAATTCATAAGAAAAGGGCACCTGGTGTGGTGGCTCATGCTTGTAATCCCAGCACTTTGGAGGCCCGAGTTCCAGGCCAGCCTGGGTTACATAGTGAGTTCAAGGCCAGCCTGAACGACGCAGTGAGCCCCCCCCACCGTCTAAAAAAAAAAATCGATGAGAAGATGAGGGGGCTTCCTTGCTTGGAGGAAGCTTGTATTTAGACTTCAGATGCGTTTTCAAGTCTAAAATCCTTGGCCTCTGTGGCAGACCAAAGGAGACCTGAGACGCAGCAGAAACAGACAGGGCCCCCAGGTCCCTAAGGCCGCCAGATGGCGCCTAGGGACTGACCGAAAGAGCTACTTCCTTCCTCTTCCCGCAACCCTTCCGAGCAACGGGGCCCTATTCGGGCCGGGAGCGGCGGGCTGGGACTGGCTGACTTCCCCCCGGGGTTCTCCAGCTTCAGAGGCAGCCAGGCGTCAGGTGCAGCTGGGGACAAGAACCTGCGGGGACGCCCCGTCCGTCCGCGCCAGCCTGGGGATCGAAAGGACCGGAGCCTCGGGAGGGGAGTGGCCCTCGTCGGCCGTCCAGCATGGGACTGGCCCCTTCACTCGCGTCAGCACGCGCGGAGTACAAGGCCCTGCAGTCCCCTAGGTTCCAGCACAGATGACCACGCCCTCAGAGGGGCGAGTCTGGGCCGCTCCTGGTTGGCTGCGCGAGTCCAGAGTTAAGACTTTGAGCCAATGAGAAACGGCATGGAGTGTGACGCGAAGAAACGTCACGGGAATTCCCCCCTCTCGGGGGCGGGAAAGGGGCTTTCCCCGCCAGAACCCCGGCTGCTGGCAAGGAGTAGCTTCGGTCCGCCGCGGATCGGGCTGAGAGAAGCCGGAACCGAGCCGCCAGGGCAAGAGGCCGGCTCAGACCCCCGGGTGGCCGCCACGAGGGGTAGGCAAAGGCCTGTGCGGGTCCAAGCGCCGGGCTGGAGAGCAGCGGACGCGCACATCCACGTAACACGGGCACTCGTTAAAACCACGCGAACCGTAAGTACACTTGTACTTGCGCCGACCTGTGCGCGGGCAGATGTGTTCACCTGTGCACTAGCGCTGCACACACCCTTCACGCACAGCTCGGAGGGCTCACCTGTGCCAGTACAGAGTCGACATACACAGTACCGAGGAGTTCTGGAACTCACCCCTCTAGACACGCTCACTTGCACACGCATGTTGACACCACGCACACACAACATGCATGGGAACATGGGGGCCGGAACACATCTGCCCTTGAACCACAGGGAAAGGACCCTGTACACCAGTGAGGGAGACTCGAGTATTGCACAAAGCTGGTGGCAGGGTGGGCGTGCAGAGCTCCACCTCCCCTCCTCGAAAGGTTCCGCTTACGAGTCCAGGCAGCTGGGAGCCTCTCTGAACAGCAGACCCCTTCTCCCGTTCCCCGCTTCTCCCACTGGGCTAAGGAGCAGAACCCCCGGGCCCTGCACTGGGAAGCGCCTCCCGCCTACGGACCGTTCGAAGAGGTGGCTTTCCGACAGCAGGAATGTCCCCCCAAAAGCCCCGGAGGTGAATCAGCCTTGGTCTCCCTCTTGGTAGAAAATCCCAAGATTGCTCCAGCCGGCGGAGAGGGCGAGAGGCGGCCCGGTCCCAGACTCTGAGCCGCCCGGGCTGTGCCAGAAATCCAGGCCGCCCGCCTTGTCCCTCCGCCGGGGGCTTCCCTGGCTCCGGACTCCCGGCCCCTCCGCCCCTCCTCCGCCCGCCTGCTGGCCTGGCCTGCGTAGCCCCTGCCCCTCCCGCACCGGGGGCGGGGCAGATGGCGTCACTTCCAGGCCCGTCCCTCCGGCCCCGCCTCCCCCTGGTATTTTCGGGACTTTCCTAAACTGCTCTAACTTTTTGCCCCTTCCCCGGCCCGGCCCAGCTCCGCCGGATCTCTCCCGCCACACCCGGACCGGCAACTGGAGGAGATCCGACCCTCCCCCAAATCGGGGCACCCCCTCCTGCCCACCCCTGTCCTGATCTATCCCGCATCCCGTGCCGCTCCTCCTCACTATAGTCCGGTACCCCAAAACTCTAGGAAACAGAACCAGGGCCGAAGCCACCAGAGCCGGGCCTAACTCAAGAGACATGGACACTTGCTACGACCCAGTGAGTCACACTGCCTGGCCCTGACCGTGGCCGGTGCCCCTGTGTCTGTCTGTCTGCCAAAGCCCCCTCCCTCCCTCACGCTTGTATGTCCCCAGAGGCCCGAAGCCTGCCTCTTTCTCCGTCTGTCTGCAAACTCCTTCCCGAAGGAGCATTCTCAGGGGCCTAGGGAGGAGGGGGAGATCGGAGGGCTCCGGGTGGCTCAGGGTCAGCTACCGCCCCCACCCTGTCTTCACACCAGGCCCTGGATGGCCTCCCCGAATATGACGATTTCAAATTCAGCCCCTCCATGGTGGAGCCCAAGGAGCCAGCCCTAGAGACAGGTCAGTAAGCCCTGCAGCCTCCCCTTGTCCTGGAGGGCAGGGCAGGGAGAGCCTGTGGCCTCTGCTGGGAGGATGGGCTCAGAGATCCTGGCTCAGCACGGCTCTTCTGTCCCCAGCAGACGGCCCCTACCTGGTGATTGTGGAACAGCCTAAGCAGGTGAGTGAGCCAGAGCGGTGGTGTGGCACAGCTTCAGCTCTGAGGGCGAGCAGTGTGGTTGCAGCTGGTGGCCTAGGTGCTTGGGGTTAGTACCAAGGAGACCACTGTCCTTTGGATAGCCATTGCTGCTGATCACAGGGGGACGGCTGTGGTTCAGGAAAGATGCTCTCAGTCACTGGTCCCTGCCAGCCAGAGTGTGGCTGCCTTGGGTAGTCTCTCCTGATCACAATGTCACTTTACCCCAACCTTCAGCGAGGCTTCAGATTTCGGTATGGCTGTGAAGGCCCCTCCCATGGAGGCCTGCCGGGCGCCTCCAGTGAGAAGGGCAGGAAGACCTATCCCACTGTCAAGGTGAGCCAGGGTGGGGCTGGAGAGTGGGCCAGGGGTCAGCATCGCCAGAGCCACTACTGACAGCCCCGCCCCTCTCAGATCTGTAACTACGAGGGACCCGCCAAGATTGAGGTGGACCTGGTAACACACAGTGACCCACCACGTGCTCACGCCCACAGCCTTGTGGGGAAGCAGTGCTCGGAGCTGGGGGTCTGTGCCGTGTCTGTGGGCCCCAAGGACATGACTGCCCAGTAGGTGTCCCCAGCCCTGGCCCCACCGGGATGTCCCCTACTGCTTGCCAGTTCTAGGCCCAGCCTACCTCTGTGCCCTGCACTCCTGGCAGGAGCTCAGGTGGGCCCCAGAGGCTCAGGGCCACATATAACAAACCAGGTTAGCTTCCTTGAGGAAGTAGGGCTGGGCTGGGGCTGGCAGCAGAGAGGCAGCCTCAGGAGGAAAGGGCTGCATGGGGACAGGCCTCTGACTCCTCCCCTTCCAGGTTCAACAACCTGGGCGTCCTGCATGTCACCAAGAAGAACATGATGGAGATTATGATACAGAAACTGCAGAGGCAGCGGCTCCGCTCCAGGCCCCAGGGTCTCACAGGTACCTAGGAGAGGCATCACAGAGGTGCTTCGGGAAGGCCGAACAGCAGCCTGGGGCTCACTGTCCACTCCATTCCCAGAGGCTGAGCGGCGGGAGCTGGAGCAGGAGGCCAAGGAGCTGAAAAAAGTGATGGACCTCAGCATCGTGCGGCTGCGCTTCTCTGCCTTCCTCCGGGCCAGCGACGGCTCCTTTTCTCTGCCTCTGAAGCCAGTTATCTCCCAGCCCATCCATGACAGCAGTGCGTATCCCACACTCGGGGACCAGACCGGGGGGCCAAAGGAAACTCCAGGGGAGTCCTTAAGCTGTGGGGTCAGAGGGGCCTGGGTTTGACCGTGGGCCTGCCCCCATGACACGCTGTGGCCTTGAGCAAGTTGCTTCTCCCCAAGTATTGCTTCTGTCCTCGGCAGAGGAGGACACTAGTACTTCAGCACTTCTTGGGCTGAGATGACACAGTGACTGACGCCCCTGGCTCCAGCCATGCAGCCATGGTGGTATAGCACCTCAGCTAACCCATCTCATACCCCATAGAGTCTCCGGGTGCTTCAAACCTGAAGATTTCTCGAATGGACAAGACAGCAGGTTCTGTGCGGGGGGGAGATGAAGTTTACCTGCTTTGTGACAAGGTGCAGAAAGGTGAGGCTGGAGCCCAGGCTGGGGCAAGCCCGGGGCCCAAGGCAGCTCCAGGTGAGGTGTGGCCAAGCTCCACTTCTGCCTGCAGATGACATCGAGGTTCGGTTCTACGAGGACGACGAGAATGGGTGGCAGGCCTTCGGGGACTTCTCTCCCACAGATGTTCACAAGCAGGTACTCAGGGGCCCGGCCAGCTTGGGGACTGAACTCAGCTGAGGCCTCCCTGACACCCCGCGTGTCCCCACAGTATGCCATCGTGTTCCGGACACCCCCCTATCACAAGATGAAGATTGAGCGGCCGGTGACCGTGTTCCTACAGCTCAAACGCAAGCGAGGAGGAGATGTGTCCGACTCCAAACAGTTCACCTACTACCCGCTGGTGGAAGGTGATGCAGGGGCTGCGCCCGGGGCTGGGGTCCGAGAAGCCCTGGGGTAGGACCTGCGCATTCCGGTGCTGACACCGGCTTCCCCCTGCCCCAGACAAGGAGGAGGTGCAGCGGAAGCGGAGGAAGGCCTTGCCAACCTTCTCCCAGCCCTTCGGGGGCGGCTCCCACATGGGTGGAGGCTCCGGGGGCTCAGCCGGGGGCTACGGAGGAGCCGGCGGAGGCGGTGAGGGGCGCGGGGGGCTCGGCCCGGGCTGCGGGGGAGCCGGAAGCGGCGGTGGGGGGCGCGGGGCTGCGGAAAGCCGTGTGAGCGCGCGGCTTGCACCCACAGGTGGCGGCCTCGGCTTCTTCCCCTCCTCCCTGGCCTACGGTCCCTACGCGTCAGGCGCGGCCCCGACGGGCTGCTATCCCGGCGGCGGGGGCGGCGCGCAGATGACTGACGTCGGGGCGGCGGCGATGACCGCCCCCTCCGGGAACCCGCAGCCCGAGCCCGAGGCGCGGTCGCCGGCCGAGCGGGACTACAGCGCGCGCCTGCTGGGCCTGGCGAGGCGCGAGGCGCGCGCGCTGCTGGATTACGGCGTCACGGCCGATCCGCGCGCGCTGCTGGCCGGACAGCGCCACCTGCTGACGGCGCGGGACGAGAACGGGGACACGTAGGCGGGATCGCCGGGGGCGAGCGCGAGGTCGGAGAGGGAGATGCACCCGGGCTCGAGACTGGCCTCGCGGCTGAGTCCTTTCCAGGGCCTGCACCCTCCGGACGTGGGCTTTGCCAGCCTGGAAAGGCACAGTGTCTGCAGGCGACGGGGAAGGGTTCTGGTCCAGTGGTGCCCCTAGAGACGTTCTGGGTTCCCAGGGCTCACCAAGTTGGTCTCCTTCCCAATCCAGACCCCTGCACCTGGCCATCATCCACGGGCAAACCGCGGTCATTGAGCAGATAGCCCACATCATCTACCATGCGCAGCACCTGGGTGTCGCCAACCTCACCAATCACCTGCAGCAGGTGAGGGGGTGCCTCACCAGAGGCAGGGGTTGGAAGGCAGGTGAATCTGAGCTGGGGTGGAGAGCTCACGTTGCCTCCCTCCCCAGACGCCCCTGCACCTGGCGGTGATCACAGGCCAGACCGGGGTGGTGAGCTTCCTACTGCAAGTGGGGGCAGACCCAGCTCTCCTGGACAGGCATGGAGACTCGGCCATGCACCTGGCGCTGCGGGCAGGCGAGGGGGCCCCAGATCTACTGCGTGCACTGCTGCAGAGTGGGGCTCCAGCTGTGCCTCAGCTGTTGCACATGCCAGACTTCGAGGGTAAGGGCCCGCCTCCTGGGACCCCAGTGTGGGGAGGGCCCCATACGTGGACCTGAGGTGCAGATGTGGACCCATCAGGGCTGTGTGGGGCCACAGTGGCAGGCTAAGTGCTCCTGCCCCTAGGACTGTACCCAGTGCACCTGGCAGTTCATGCCCGCAGCCCCGAGTGCTTGGACCTGCTGGTGGACAGTGGTGCTGAGGTGGAGGCTGCCGAGCGGCAGGGTGGCCGCACAGCCCTGCATCTGGCCACAGAGATGGAGGAGCTGGGGTTGGTCACCCACCTGGTCACCAAGGTGGGAAAGAGGATGGTGGAAGGGGTGCGGCCGGGGGCTGTGAGGATTCAAGCTGCACTCACCCACTCCTTTGCACTCCACAGCTGCATGCCAACGTGAATGCCCGAACCTTTGCTGGAAACACACCCCTACACCTGGCAGCTGGACTGGGTTCCCCAACCCTCACTCGCCTCCTTCTGAAGGCTGGTCAGTTTCATGTGTACAGACAGACACTTGGGCAGGGCACAGGACAAAGGGGTGCTACCCAGGCCCTCTACCTTTCAGGCCTTAATATGGGCCCCACTGCCCTGCCCCCAGGTGCTGATATCCACGCAGAGAACGAGGAGCCCCTGTGCCCACTGCCCTCACCCCCCACCTCTGGCAGTGACTCAGATTCTGAGGGTCCGGAGAGGGACGCCAGAGGCAGCTTCCGGGGCCACACGCCACTTGACCTCACTCGGAGCACTAAGGTGAGGTCAGCCTGGCACGGGACGCCCTGGGCACCTACTGGGGGTGGGAGTGGGGTCAGTGTGGGGTACAGACAGGGGAGATGAGCAGAGCTGCCTCTGCAGGTGAAGACCTTGTTGCTCAATGCTGCTCAGACCTCCTTGGAGCCCCCACTCATCCCACCCAGCCCTGCAGGTGAGGCGTCACCCAAAGCCCTGACCTCTCCTCACAGAGGTCTTCTCCACAGGTCCATTTCCTGCCCCCATGGCTTCGTCTCTCAGGTCACCAGGGAGCAAGCCAGTGGCCAGGTGTTTGTGTCTCTGCCCTGTCTGGAGGCAACTTGTATCTGTGTGTACCCTCAGGGCCAGGGCTGTCCCTGGGTGAGACCACCCTACAAAACCTGGAGCAGCTGCTAGATGGGCCAGAAGCTCAGGGCAGCTGGGCAGAGCTGGCTGAGCGACTGGGGCTACGAAGTCTGGTGGACACGTATCGGAAGACCCCCTCACCCAGTGGCAGCCTCCTGCGCAGCTACAAGGTGGGCATGTGAACCTTGTCCTACCCGGCCCCCAGCCACCTAGCCTACCACCAAGCCTGATGCTTCCTGGGCCCCTGGGCTCCAAACTCACCCTGACCCACTACTTAGACCTCCACCTCTCCCTTCTCAGCTGGCTGGTGGGGACCTGGCGGGTCTGCTGGATGCACTGTCCGATATGGGTCTCAATGAGGGAGTGAGACTGCTGAGAGGTCCAGAGACCAGAGACAAACTGCCCAGTACAGGTATGTGAGGTACCCTGGATGGTGGACCTGGGCCACAGGGTAGGAGCCTGAGGTCTTGACGCCCTTCTTGCCTTTCCTGTGTTCCTCTAGCCGAAGTGAAGGAAGACAGTGCCTACGGGAGCCAGTCCGTGGAGCAGGAGGCAGAGACACTGGGCCCACGCCCTGAGCCTCCCGGGGGCCTCTGCCACGGGCACCCTCAGCCTCAGGTGCACTGAGCTGTGCCCACCCACCCACCCCCGGCCTCCCGGACCCTGTACAGCATCCCCGCCCGTTCCCCATTTTATTTAACACCCAACGCCCACATCTCAGCTGGGGCAAATAAAGGATTCTTTGAAAGGGGAGGACCCTCAACCATTTATGGCCACCTGCACTGTGACGTGTCCCTGTCCTGGCCCCAAGCCAGTGAGAAGAGGAGCAGGAGGCCCAGCCAGCAATTCAGAGCAGTTTTAATGGGGCGGAGGCTATACAAAGGGCAGGGCCCATAGAAGGGGGAAGCAGCCAAGCCTTGGCCTGTGTGAGACACCCCTCCCCATCTCTGGGGACAGAGAGGAGCGCCCTTGGAGAGCAGGAGGGAGAACCAAGCTCAGCCCAATTCCTGGCCTCTGAGCCAGGTCCCAGGCTGGGGGATTGCTGGTGTCAGGGTGATGGTCCCAGCAGAAAGCAGAAATGTTATAGGGCTCCTCCACAAAAAATATACTGCATCAAAATTTTGGGCATTTGCCACTCCCACCCCACCCCCTGTAGGAAAAAGTGCAAACATTATCACAAAAGGAGCCTCCGGGAGCCTTGGCATAGGCTCCCGAGGCCACACCTACCCTGCTCTGCCCCGGACCCCGCGTCCGGCGCGGTCAGACCTTGCTGGGAGGCCCTCTGTGTGGCCCGAGGCCGGCCGGGCTCAGGCAGGGCCTGTCATCATGCAGGTGCCCACAGACACCCCCACACTGCCTCTCCCAGCTCAGGGCTTCCGGGGTGCACTGCCTACCCCAGCCTGGGATACTAAGCCAGAGCGCTGGGCTGGGGGCTGCCCCACAGAGTTAGGCTGCAGGGAGGGGCTGGGGTGAGGCGGGGGACGGTCCTCCGCCGCGCTCCCTGCCTGGACCAGCGCTGCCTCTACGGCATCCAGCTCCTCGCTGGCCGCCTTCAGCTTGACCCGAAGCAGTGCCGCATAGGTGCTGTAGCGAGATTTCTGAGGCAGAGGGCGGCGCTGTGAGAGCCGGGCTCCCCACTGTGAGGCCAGGCTCAGCAGGTCCTGCTCATCACTAAAACCCTAAGCTCACAATGGCCCCTGACAGCCACAGTGCTCTGTGAGCTCCTAGGACCCTGGGCTGTCACCAGAGCTGGAAGACTCAGCACTTGGCAGACATCCCTTCCTGAGCCCTAGTGTGATGGGGGTGTGGATGTCAACCTTGTTCCCAGAAGAGAAAACCACAATTCAGAAAGAAGGACCTTGCCCGAGGTCACCCGCTGGCTCCATGCTGTGTGAACCCAACCTGAGCCCATGTGGGTGCCAGGCAGGGGGCTCACCTCGAACTCCAGGTAGGCCTCTTTCTGCCGCTGCTCATCTGCCTCCTTGCCTCGGGCCTTCTTCCCCAGCTGGGTGGCCCGGTGTTCACGTAGTTCGTTCGCCATGGCCTTCAGCTTGGCCTCGTGGGTCCGCACCTGCTCTTCCTGGCAGCCAGGGAGCAAAGTCAGGGTCACGGTAGCCTGTGCAGCGCCTGCCCCTAACTCTGGGCAGGCAAAACATGCGTCTGTTCCTGCATCCACGGCAGAGGCCGGGCTGGACCTCAGTCTCTGCTCACCCTGTGGCCAGTGTGGAGACACGGGGGGCTTCTATCTAATCCCATGCATGCCACTCACCTGGGGCTCCCCACCCCATCCTGCCAGCCCCAGGTGGACCAAGCAGTTGAGGGTACCTGGGAAAGGCGGGTGGCAGCACTGGGCAGCAGTGGGCGGCTGAACTTCTTCTGGGAGCTGACAGCAGCTGGGAATGGGGGTGCGGAGAACATGGCGGCCACCACATTGATGCGCGTGATCCAGGACTGCATCTGCTCCAGGCTTCTGCGGAGAGACACAGGGCCTGGCTGGTCCTCCCACGTTGTAGCCAAAGAAAGATAGAGGCGACCCCAGGGCACAAGAAGGGAGCAGGCGTAATGGGGTGCAGGGTGGTGGGAGAGTCGGACACTCACGGAGCCTGGAAGAGGAAGACGCGCCAGTCTGCCGTGCGCAGGTAGAAGACGTGGGGCCTCTTACTGTAGTCGCTGGCTCGGGTGGCCAGGGCATGGTGGATGCTAATGGCATTCTTGAGCTCGGCCTCAGAGAGCGCCTTTCCGGGCTGGTACTCCTCCTGCAGGTGTGCCCATCTTGTCCTGTCCCAGGCCAGGCCTGGCCCACCCGCATCTCACCACTCCCCCCTCCCACTCTCGGCTGGGCCGCACCTTCTGCAGGTAGAGAATCATGCCCTTGAGGATCCCGTGGAAGCTCTTCCAGCCCCGCTTGCCCCGAGGTGCTGGGGAGGGAAGGCAGGTCAGGGGGGCCGGGACAGACCCACTCCCACCTGTCCCACCCTCTCTGCGCACGTACTCTTCCGGCAGTCAGGGTCTGCGTGCACCTTGCGCACCAGGGCCCCGTGCTTGTAAACGGCGGCCCCAGGCTCGGGAGTCAGGTCCAGGAAAGGGCTGGAGCCGCTGCCACTGCCCCCGCTGACCCGCTTGATGACCTTGGGGTTGGGGTCGGCCAATTCAGACAGAGAGCGCCTCAGCTCCTCCTCGTCTCTGCAGGGGCGAGGGCCTCAGAGGGGCTGGCCAGGAAGCCCCAGCCCCTGGCTTCACCTACCCTGGAGAGCTCTGCCAGTGTCCCTGGGGCCCTGGGGTCTCCCCACACTAAGCAGGGCTCCCCCCTCAGGCTAGAGTTCGTGGCCACTCCCTCCTGCATAGCCATCTCCCTCCTCTGTTTCTGCACACACCCTGCACACCTTTCTCTACCAGGACAGATGTGTCCAACAGCTCTGTTTCAGACACATCTTAACACTAGGCTTTGCTCATCGTTTGATGGCTAAATGGCTGCAGAAGTAAGAGACAGCTTCTTAGTGCCTCACCCCAAATGATCAGGTTCTAATTTGTCACTCCTTTGCTCAAGAACCTACTGTAGCTCCCTGTTGCCTCCCACATGGAACCTACATCTCCCGGACACCTGTCACTGTCCCTCCAGCCAGCCAACCTCCTTGTGGCCTCCCCATTCCACACTCACTTTAAACAGACCTTTGTCTCCCAAATGCTTTCCTTTTTTCTGTCTCCAAATGCTTTTCCTCTTTCCAGACTGGCCTCAGTCCCAGTCCTCCAAAAAGCTTTCCCAGATGGACTCCTGCACCCGGATTGATCTGCGCTCCCTCCTCTGAGCTCTCCCCTAGGACCAGGAGCTCCCAGCTAACCTAAGTGAGCCACCAGTCACAGTTGGAGCGAGAGCTCCAACTTGAGACTGCGGCCTGGCCAAAGCTGGACCTTCTCCCTCAGCCTGCACTCTCACTTTGGGTCTCTTTCTACCTGCTGCTGCTTGTCCGGAGAGAGGCAGGCGCCCTGGGACCCGAGCGCCTCCTGTGCTGTGGGCTAGGGCACATCTCCAGGGACGCCTGCTCTCCCAGCACTGCCCAGGGACCACCCTTCTGCCAGCACCTTCCTCCTGTGCCAGCGCACTTGTCATAACAGCCTGGCTGGAGGCAAGGCAGACCAGCGTCCAGGCCGGCATGCCCAAAGAAGGAAGTGAGGGAGCCTTTCCAGCCCGCCACCCTCCCCACACCCAGGGCCCAGGACTCACATGGCCCACTGAAGTTTTTCATTCTTGATGGAGCTGTACAAGGCCTGAGGAGGAACAAAGTGGGGAGGGGTGAGTTCTGGGGAAAACTCACTACGTTGCTGAGAATCAAAGCAGGGAGCCCATCTCCAGCCTGGGAGAGAGGTGGAACAGCACGGGGTGGGGTGGAGGTACTGGGCAGAAGGGCCACAAACACGGCTCCAGGATGCATCCCAAGACCCAGGCCCAGCTCTGCCACCTTAGCTGCATGACCTTGCACCAGGATCCTCGGATCCTCAGAAAGCACAAACCTAGCAACACGGGATACGGGGTGGGGCAGCAGGTGGCACTGAGGATCCCCACACGGGGCTGACGCACACAGAACAGCTGCAGCTAGGAAGTTCTGCTCCAGTCTGGTGGGAGCACAGCCCTAAGAACATGGGGCGCAGCCGAGAAGCCCCACTTCCCCCAGCCACGTGCTCTGGCCTGTTTCCACAGGGCAAACCCACCTACCGCATGTGGAGAAACTGAGGCCAAGTGATAGGAGGCCCACCCTCTCGGCTCCTTCCTTGACTAATGGAGAATGTATTCACTTGGCTCCAAACCCAGGACAAACCAAGGCCTCCCCCAACCCAGACAGCCCTGCCAAGCCAAATGCCAGGGCTCCAGCACCCCACCCACGTCGCACTTTGTGGTGTCAGAAGCGTACACTAGTATGAAGAAGCACTTCTAGCTTCTGACCCCTGTCCACCCGAAACTTCGAGCTGCAGAACCGGTCACCTCCCCGCCACACAGCTGGCCCAGGGTACAAGTCTTAAGGGAATTAGAGGAGAGCCAGGCCTCCAGGAGCAGGATGGGGGACCCCTCTTCCCGGGAGTGGCCTGGAATATGGGTCCCTGCCGGTGCTCCCCGCTGCGGGGGCGCTTCACAGCCCGTCTGTGAGTGGGTGTGTCCCAGCATGTGCGTGTGTTGCTGTGTGTGGCCGTGATGCTGCCTGCGTGTGAGCTGTGTGCAGTGGTGACGTCGGCGCCTTCCCTGCGATGGGACACGGCGACCCCCCCACCCAGCGCGCACCCCTACACACCAGTCTCTGACTCCCACTGCCCCACAGAGATGCCCGCCACCGGCTGACCAGATGTCCCCACCCTGCACGCTCCGCCTGGGTGGGGGCTCCCGTGGCACACACCCTCCCATCAACACCACTTTCCCCGCATTCACCCAGCCCGGAGACCCCCCGCAGCCAGCCTATCCCAGACCCAGACCCCTCCCACAGCGGCTCCAGCTCCGATCTGCAATGCCGGTTTGTAATCTTCCACTCCACCCGGGACCCAGCTCAAGACCCTGCCCAGAGCCACACCTGCCCTGGAAGGTCCTGAACCCGACACGCGAGCCCACCTCAGGTTCCCATCTAGACAGACGTGGCTCCGGAGGTCACGCTGCACCCCAGTTCGTGCCCACCTCCAGCCGCCCACGGGCGACGTCCCCCACCCCCAGCCCTCACCGCCTTCTTCTTCCTGCGGCTCTGCAGGCGGCTGACCACCAGGTCGGTGTAGAGCACGGGCTTGAGGCTGCGTGAGCGCTGCGGCCAGCCGTAGCACAGGGTCTCGGCGCCGCGGTGCGTGCGTCCGTAGCGCACAGAGCACAGCGAGCGCGAGCGCAGCCGCCCGGCGCCGCTGTGGATGCTGTTGACGCCGATCATGCTGGCCCGGCCATGCCCCCGCCCGCCCCGCCGAGCCCCCACCCGGACGGACGGACGGACACACGGACGGCTCGCAGCAGCCGGCGTGCGCGGCCCGAGCCCGGCCGGCGCCCACCGACGCACGGAGCGCGGCGTGGCGTGGCGCGGCACGGCGCGGGGGAGGGGGCTCCGCGGGAGCGGCGCGCTGGGGAGCGGAAGGGAAGGGAAGGAAAGCGAGGGGAGGTGGGAAGGGGGCGGGGGCGGGAAGGGGAGGCGGGGCGCGGAGGGCGGCGCGGGCTCTAGAGGCGCGGAGAGACCGGCCGGAGGCCGTGGGGGCGCATGCGTGGGGGCGCCTGGCGCGAAGGCGCGGTCGGGGCTCCCTGCAGGCTGGCAGCAGACGAGGCGCGGGATGGTCCTAGCTCTGCTAGCTCCTCCGAGGACCCCCACCCGCATCTGCACACCCGGCCTCGGAGTCACACCCCAACTACCCCGACGCACCGATTCACATTCGACCCGACGCGGAGAGACCCCGCCGCTGCGCAAGAGCGCCCCAGTGCGCTGCCGCTGCTCACGCGCACCTCGCAGTCCGGCCCCCAGATGCACACCCAGCCGACACCGAGGCACAAGCTCCAAGCACACACCCTGGACTCGAAGACACCCTGCCGTGTCTGTCTACACGCCCACTGACACCTCGGGTCACCCACACCCCCACACAGAAGCCGACAGCCCACAAGCTCAGGCCTCCTACAACACGGTCAGTGCGGCCACGGGTGTGGAGTGGCCCAGAGACCCCTCCGTCCACCCCGAGGTTTCTTCGGGTGAGTTTAGGTCTCTCTGGATAACACACCACTAACTGGGGACAGGAGGGAACCTGGGGGGCCTGCCTGGTGTTGGTGACCACTCACAGCTGGCACCGGGCTGTCGCCAAGGGAGCCAGAGTGCAGAATCTGTGAAAGCCTTGGTCCCTGTCGGCCCTGGGAGTACCGTGCTGCGGGTGCGGGTGCAGGTGCCCCTGCGGGACCCGCTACACACTGCAGCGGGGCACTGAGGAAGCCACACTCAGAGCCCACCACGCCCCTGCCCTCCTGTGGCTGCACGCGTGCACACACCAGGAAAGCGTGTGTGGGGGGGTCCCGGCTGAGTCACTGTGGCCCCTCCTCTCCCTGAGCCCCGCAGCCCGCCAGCCCCATCCCCGACCTTGAGCAGCTCCCTGGGGAAGTCGCCACCATCGTTGAGGCCCTCCAGGTTCCCGATGAAGTCCCCACAGGTCATGCGCTTCCCTATGTTCTGAGGGAGGAAACACGCTCATGAGTTTGGGGGCCCCCTGGTCCCCTATGTCTCTGGGTGGGGATCCGGTTCTGGCTCCCCCACCCAACTCCACTCACGTGGCCGTGGAGATCTGTGTTGAGTAGCATGAGGGCGCAGGTCAGCGTGTGAGCGCCGTCTAGGGGAGAACTGACGTCAGCCTGGCCACCCCCAGGCCCGCTGCCCTCTGCTGCCTTTCCTGACCTCCCAGTTGTGGCTCCCTGCCCCTTCGGGAGCCTCTCCCTGCCCCTTTGGGAGCCTCTCTGACCCACAACCACACCTTCCTAAGAGCTGAACCCTGTTAGCCTTCCCATGTTCCCTGCAGCAGCTCCTCTGGGGTCCTCCTGTGTAGCTCCCCGCTTGCCTTAACCCACGCATGCTTCTGTACAGTCAGCCCCAGGCTGACCCTCTCTAGCCAAGCACTGTGCCGCATGTGTATGTGAGCAACTGAACACACCTGTCACCACCTTCTGGCTCCTGACCCTAGCAGTATGCCTGCCCACCTGTGTGGTATGCCTGCAGTCATGCACCTTCACTCCCCCTGTGCAGTGTGCCGTGCCCAGCCCGTCCACCTCTGTGGCCAGCAGGGGCTGCACAGCTCCCAGCCTCCTCACCCTCTGAGGACAAAGCTTCAGGATTGCACTGGAAGTACCGCTGGGAGAAGTGAGCCAACACACGTTCCCGCTCCTGGGTCTCACCCATGAGGGCCAGCTCCTTCAGAAATACCCTAGAGAGGGGGAAAGAGAGGGCTCGTCCCTTTGCCAGCCATGTCCAGCTAGCTTGGGAAGGCTGAGGTCGGGACAGGCCTCGGAGGAGGCATAGCCCAGGCCCTGCACACCAGGTCCGGAGAGTGGAGACTGTCCATCAGGGGCCCACACCCACCTGAGAGCTTGGTCCAGGGTCATGCCCGTGAAGACAAAGAACTTGAGATACTCGCCAGCCACCAGTTTGCTAAAGTCATTGCTGTGGGCAGGTAGAAAGACAGGCGGGGTTCAGGGGACGTGTCGAGGGGTCAGCTGGGGATTACCTAGAGGCCTAGGCAAGCCAGTCAGAGAGGATGTGGAGGTGCTTCCCAGGATGCATGCCCTCTGCCCCCAGCCCCAAGTCCACCCAGCGGCTTTACTTCTTGCCCAGGTGCCGGGCCACATCGGCCTTCCTGAAGCCGTCTAGTCGGTACAGCCTCTTGGCTAGGCGCTGTGCGGCCTCCAGGTCCGCTTTCTGCCCATTGGACAAGGTATCTGTGCTTCCCAGCGCCAGCCGCTCTGTGCTGTCCAGCTCTGAGTCTGAGTCTGAGACCGGCTGGCTCAGGGGTGGTTCACTGCCAGGGTAGAACAGCAGGGTGGGTGCGGGGCAGAGCTCTCAGAGGCCATCCGGACCCTCTGCACCACCAGACCCAGAAGACATACGGAAAGAGACTTCGAGATCGGATGGGTTGTCTGGATCAACCTGCCCCATCACTGCGACCTCTCTGAGGAAGTCCTGCTGCAGACCTCACTCTCATTCAGCTCGGCGCTATAGCAGTTCTGCTCCAAGGGCCGAAGAGCGCCAGTGGATACAATTCTCCATCCCCTCCCTCAAAAAAGTAATTCCCCATCCCCACACTAGGCCTCCTCAGCACTTAGCCCTCCGTCTCTGAGCCTATGGGCAGAAGTGGGGTAGATGGGCTGCTGGGAGGAACAGTGGAGGGCCACACAGAACCCTGAGGGCAGGAGGGACACTCCTGCTCCCAAGTCTTTCCTCCAGCCAGCTTTGAGGGGGAGTATTCTCTCCTTAGCACCTCCCTTTCCCCACAAAGAAGCAAGCTCTGGAGTGAGGGGGACTGGAACTGGGGGGGTCAGGGCGCACCCCTCATCCTCTTTCTCTTCCTCCCCTCCCCGTCTCACCCCAGCTGCTCTACTGGCAAAGCCACCTGTCACCCCAGAGACAGAGGAAGGAAACTCCTGGTTGCTAGGCAACCCTGTCTCCCTGGCCACCCCCTCCGGTTGCCATGGCTTCCATGACTGAGAGGGTAGTTGGCAAAGGGGAGAGCAGAAAGGTTAGGCTGTAAAAGGACTTCCCTGGAGCAGGGTGAGAGACGCCTTATGCGCCTTATGCGGGAGCAGCGTGAGAGGGAGGTGAGGGGAGGGGCGGCTGGCTTCATCTTTGGAGAGGCTTCTAGCCTGGGTGGAAGAGAAAGACTCCCCTGGGGAAGGAAAGGGCCCTCCAGGAGAGAAGCGGAATGTTCTCCGAGGATCTTTCCATCTGAGTTTCAGTTTAAGGTCCACGCCCAGGGGGCGGTGTGAGAGCCGAGGGAAGTGGCCCTCCCCATGGGAATGGCCCTACTGGGTCAGGGATGTGAACTGCACCCTCCCTTTCAGAATCTGTCCGGTAAACCAGCTACTCCTGGGGACCTTGGAGCGGAGGGACCAAAGGAATCACTCACCTGCCCAAGGGTGCTGCCCCTAGCCCCAGGCTGTCTTCTGAGTGGCAGGGACTAGGGGGCTGCCTTACTGGGGGCAGCTGGGCTCCAGCCCCTGCCTCCTCCTCCCCTCTCTGTGTCCAAGGACCGTCAGCAGCAGAGCTGGTACCAGAATCTGGTTCCAGAGGGGCAAGTGGAGCAAGAGCAGGTGGATCAGGCCGGGGTGCAGGGGGCTGGGGAGGCAGCTCAAAGGTGAAGAAGGGGCTCTGGGTTGGGCCGGGTGAGGCCAGGGCCTCCAGGGAGGCGAGGCTGGTATAGGAGGTGCCCTTGGCCCGGTGTGACTCCAGGATGGCTTCGAACACACAGCTGAAGGAGTCAGGCCCATCCACAGAAGGGCTGATCCCAGGGAGAAAGGGCACCGGAGATTTGACAGGCCCAGGGTGAGACGTCCGGCGCCCCGGCCTGCTGGGTGGAGGGAGAGTCTCGTCAGAGCCGGAGTTCACTGCACACGCACACTGCTGTGCACAGGACAGCCTTCTGTCCTTCACAGGCTTAATCCCTCCCGTTTAAAACCAAACAAGAACCAGAGTAGAGGGTCCGAGAGTAGAGAGTGTCTGTACCTCTGCGGCACCCCAGCCTCCTTCCCTCCTTCCCTCCTCTCTGCTAATCTCCCCCTCTCCTCCCCTCCCCTGATCTGCTTCCCTCCTGCTATCTCATTTCTATTTCTGGCAACATCTTAGGAGAAGCTGAGGCTCCAAGCTGCAGTGGGGTGTGAGACAGAAAGGGACCCAGCATTCAGACCGATGCTCCGTGTTCCCAGGCTGGATTCTGGCCTCTGGCCTCTCCCCCAGCCCCTGGCCCTCTGGACCCCCCACCCTTCCTCTGGCTGCTGTCCAGCCCCCCCAAGTCCTTGCCGATGCCCCCACAGCCCACTGCTGGCCAGGCCTCAGGCCTCTGACGTCTCTGGTTCCGAGCACTGCCCTGTGGCACCACCCACTTGCATCTGACCCTCCCAGCCTCCCTTCCTTGTCCCAATCCCTTTGACCCAGCTCCCAGGGCCAGTGAGCATCAAGGCACGTTCCTTTCCCATCTCCCCACTCACCGGCACCCCTCTGAGGCCTCAAACACCTCATCATCCATATCCTCTTCCCCGCCTGCCTCATCCTCATCCTCATTGCCACTGCCCAGGCTGGAACAAGGCCTAGGGCACAGGCCAGGATGTGGGGCGGGCGGCCCAGTAGTGCCTGCTGGGCCCTCAGAGCTGGGCTGACTCTCAATGGCCGAGTCAACTTCCTCCCGCTCAGCCAGCACCTCATCGATGTTGGTCTCTCGGTAGCACCTCATGGGCACTGTGTCCAAGTCAGTCTCAGAGTACTCAGCTGCACGCCCCACAGCCACCCCAGAGCCTGGCCCTGAGCCCACCATGGGTGGCAAGAGGGGGACCCGCTCTGGGGGCTTAGCACCTGCAGTGGGCATACACAGGCGTCCAGGTTAGGAGGTTACATGTTGTGACCCCCCACGACCCCTAGAGGGCAGGAAGCCTTCCCATGTCTAGCCACCATTCCTCCTGCGGCTGGGGCGGTGACAGTGGAGCTCCTTGCAAACAAAGTTCCTAGCCAACCGTTTTGCGAAGCCTGAAGGGGACTAGCCTGTTGTTTTTTTTTTAATGTTCCAATAAAACTTTATTGATAAAAACAGACTTGGGGGCCAAGGATTTAGCTTAGTGGCACAAGCACCTGCCTGGCAAGCACAAGGTTATGAGTTCAATCCCTGGCACCCTTGCCTGTTTCCTAGTCAAAGGAGTGACCTGTAATGTCCTGCCATCCTTGCTCTTTGTGACCCAGCTTCTCCAGGTGCCCAGCCCAGGCCCTGTCCAGTTCCCATCATTACAGACAGGAAGAGCAAGGCCTGGAGGAGCTTTGCCTTTGACCAAGGGAAGTACTAGGAAAGGATCGAAGGAATCTGACCAGTCCTCAGCGGCTGCAAGGGGCCCTGCCTGTTCCCTGGCCTTTTTCCTGGGTCTTACCTGAGCTGGGGGGGTCCAAGGAGCCATAGAAGAATTCCCACTTGGCTCGAGCAATTCTCTGGGCATGAGAGGAGACTTCCCGGGGGGAGGACCAGGTGTCCCCCTGAGCCACAGACAGAGACATAGGGGTCCAGAGATAAACCCAGACATACAAAGACACGAGAATACGGGGCAGAAGTAGAAATAAGAACACACAGGGACAAACACATAGGATGAGAGAGGGGGGGAGTTAGGACATTAAAGGATTCAGAATGAGTAACAGGTGGGCCCAAGTTCGACAGGGTCCCTGGGGCTCACACAGCAGGTGCCATACCTGGTTCAGGAACCCAGGCTCAGCAGGTCCTCGGAATAGTGTGGCCAGATGCTCAGGAGGGCCCCCCAGCCCGTTGGGGAGAGAGGAGTAAAGGCCATCTGCTCCCACCTGGGGTGGGACTGGTGGCCTAGGGAGAGTGTTCCAGCTGCCCGGAAGGGTGCAGCCTCCTCCAGCTGGAAGCGGGTCCGATGTGGATGCCTCCAGTCGAAACTTCCGGTGGGAGCCAGGCCCAAGGGCTGGGGTGGGCCTGGAAGAAGACACCCCTCCCAGCTCCCAGCTCCGACTCAAGCCTCCAGATGCAGGTAGCCCATTCAGTGGCCTCACACTGGCCTTCTCCACAAAGCGGAAGATGACCACGGAGCTCCGGGTCCCTGGTGGGGGTTGCCCAGGGGGTGAAGAGGGAGCCCAGGCCGGGGGAGCCATACGAGGAGAGGGAGGACCACGCAGAGGTGTACAGGGTGCTGTCACACGTCCCAGGTCCCGGTTTCGGGGCCCTGGGCCCGCCACCCGCCGTAGCAGGGAGCCTGTGCTGCCATACATGCTGGCTGGGGGGCTCTGGGGCACCGGGCCTTCGGGGAGCCAGCGACGAGGGCATCGTGGTGGGGAGATGGCACAGTCGCCTTCTGAGCAGAAGCGCATGGCACCCTGGGCCATGCTGGGGCCGGGGGTCAGGCTGGGGGGGCGGGGATGGCGAAGCCAGGTGGGGAGTGAGGGGGCTGCATGCTCTTCAGACAGGTCTGCAAGAAAGGGGAGAGCAGGGCATGAAGTGCCAGCGAGTTAGATGGGCAGGACAGTAGAAGCAGGAAGGGACTCTGGTGACCTACCCCACCCTGGGGATAAGGGACACTGAGCCCATCCTTGGAGGATGAGGAGAAGGGGATGGCCCAGCTCGAGGGCCCCTGGCTCCTCTCCTTCCTGTGGCCCTGAGCAACAAACACCCTGGGAAGGGAGGAAGCTGGTCAGCAGTTAATGGAGCCCGAGCCCCTGGGCAGCTTAGAGTTCTCTCTGGGGTAGGGGAGGCTGCTGCCCCGGCTCTGAACAGGGGCATCAGCCAGGCATCATCTTACAGCCCAGGTACCTCCTAGACCCTCTTATGGGTGCCTCTCAGTCAGGGAGGGCAAACTCAGGGCTCGGGAGGGAGGAGGAAGCACAGGGGTTATGTAGGGACGATGAGGCTGAGGCTAGGGCGGAGGTGCAGGGAGGCCCCAGCACAGCTTCCTGCCCTACACACACATGCTGACCAGGAAAGGGCTTCTTCCTTCCCATGCAGGTACAGACGCACATGAACACACACATGCATCCACGTACACACATGCACAACATGCACGTACACCTAAGGACACACGCATCAGTGCACAGACACATTGATAGGCAACATCCTCTGGTAAGCACGGACACACATACACTGCTTAAAGACACACCCTCGTACACTCACAGTCATAACAAATGCGTGTGTAATGGAAAGGCACATGCCTGTTTTACACACACACACCATCATCAAACAGGAACACAAAGAGGTACCCAAATTGTATACAGGCGCCATTCATTCCCCCGTGCACGCAGGGGCACAGGTGTACAGACAGACCTGGCCACAATCACACACGGATGCACGTTCACACACATACACGAGCAGGGCACACACCCTCCCCTCCCCCACGACGGTGTTCAGGGTTAGGTCTAGGGTGAGACTGCACCACTACCCTCTCCTCCCTCCTCCCCCAAGGAATATGATACATCTTGCCCAGCCCAGGAGGGACCTTAAAGGGATACTAGGGAGGGACAGAGACCGAGGTCAGGAGCAGCGAAGCTACCGGGCAGGTTCTTCAGGCTCTACAGGGACCCCTGCGTGCCCTCTGCAGCCCCTACCCAGAGCCACCTCGGTACTCACCGCGGCTCTTCTGGAGCTGGGTCCGAGGAGAAGCAGAGGGGAGGCCGGGCCCAGCTCGGCTGTGCAGGCGCGCAGCTCCCGCTGCTCCAGGCCCGCCTGCCTCTCGGTCCCTCCTCCAACACCCCCACCCCGCGCGCCGCTCCGACAACGCTAATCTCCCACCTCCCTCCGCTCCTGGAGCCCTGAGCCCCAAAGGCTGCCAACCCCCCACTTCGCTAAATCCCCACTGGGCACTCCCGCCAACCTAGAACCCTCCCCAGACGAGGGGCAGGGCGAGGAAATGGCTTCTGCTCCCAGACCCTCACATTCGCGCCGCACTCGCATCCACGTCCCTCTCGCCCACTGCCTCTTGAGCCACACGCAGGGCCTGCTGCACACGCGTGTCCCGTTCCAGGCCCCACGCGTGTCCCTAGGAGGCTGCCACATGACCTGTTACATGCCACACACGCTCCCGCCCCCACGAGCACGCGGCCGCGCTAGGCGCGCGGTACGGGGTACACCGGACCCACCCCCTAAATCCAGAAGACCAACTGTGGAAGGGACATCAAAGGGACAGTGTCTCGAACTCTGCGTCTCAGGCCCAAGAGACTCAGTCCTGATCACCCACCCGGGAGTAAGTTAGGAGTAAGCCGGACTTGAGGAAGAACTCGCTTGCTGTCCCGCCCTCCAGGAGTAAGAACTCAGGCGGGAGGACCCGAGACCGGAAGGAGACGGAGGGCAGGTCGCCCTAGTGTCCTTGGCTAGGATAGAAAGGGGTCTGGTTTTTTAAGAAAGGGACACATGGATTACTATGGCAACTACTCTCCTTAGGAGAGCTGGGGCGGGTCGGTGACGTCCTCAGAAGGAATCAGGGGTCGGCTCTGGCGGTCAAGGGGCGCGCAGAAGTGCGAGGCGGGGGCGCGCGGGGCTCACCGCGGGGAGGGGTGGCGCGGACTCCGCGTGGTGCTGAAGGGGACAGCGCCAGATTGGTCGTACTGCGCAGGCGCAGAGGTGTGAACAAAGAGGGGAGGGGAGGGGGAGGAGGCGCGCGCCCACGTCTGTCGATCTTTGCAGAGGTCAGTCCTCGCTGCCTCTTCCCTGAGAGCCTGAGGACGAAGAGGAAGCAAGGCCCCCGTCCAAGTAGACCCCCTCCTGGGCTTCTGCTGCCGGGCTTTTCCCTTATTGCTGCATTAGGGAGGTGAGGGAGCGTGAAGGGGATTCTGGGAAAACCAGGATGTTTGGGTTCTCCATCCCAGTCTGGTTTGATCCTGGACAAAGCGCTTCCTCTCCAGGGTCTCGGTTTCCCCATCTTTAACATGGAGTGAAAGCACAGACCTGCCCACCTTGTAGAGGTGCCGAAGCCCCGAGGAGCACGGCTGGGAATGGAGCGAGCCGCTGCACAGAAGGAGCACGCGACCCTGACCGATGGCAGTAGCCCGGCGTCCTTCACGTCCCCAGCCCGTGGATGGAGGGAAGAGCAACTCCAGGGATTTCTCAGAGTGGAGCCTGGGCCTAGGACCTGGGGACACAGTGAGAGGGAAGCTCGGTGGCCCCATGGCGTGTCCAGCCCCACCCTCCAGTAACCCAGGGCCATCGGAGAAGAAGGGTTCCTGTGGGCTGAGCTAGCATTCCACCTTCTCAGGACTCCAGGGAAGGAACGCATCCGCCGAATGTACGGTCCTTCTTACTACCCCCTTCGTCTTTCTCGCCAGGCAAAACCTGGCCCGCACTGTCCCGAAGTGAAAAGGATGGCTAGATTTGTATTTCTCAACTATCTAGGGATGGGACGTTTGATAAAGTTTGCCTGACGAAAAGGAAAATTCGAGCTTCACTCCATTTATTTGTTCTTTCAGAGATCATTACCTTGGCAGTGCTGGGGATCGAACTCAGGACCTTGCTCACGCTTGGCAAGTGCAAAAGCCTGAACACTGAACTACCCTTCCAGTCCAGGCAGTTACTGACTGAGCGCCTACTGAGAGTAAGAGCCTAACCACCACCCCCACCCCCGTTTGCAAGTCGGTGAAGACCGGGGTGGGGGTTGCTTCGGTAAACTAGAACTCTGGCTCCGCCCCTTGGCCTCCAGCCTGCCCCGCTCCTCCCACCACTTCACGCCGAGGCAGCCGCTGCAGCCCGGACCAAGGCAGAAAAGCGGGCTTCAAGCCCTCCAGCCAAAAGCCAAGGTCTAAAGTTACACCACGGGTGCGTTCTGCCTCAGCTTCGGGTCCATCCGGAAAACCTTCCGAGAGGTTCCTCAGCGAGACTGCACTCGATTGAACCGGTCTGTCTCCACGGCTCCAGTAGGCGGTTCCCCGCAGCGGTTCCAAGGCCGAAGGGAGGCCTTACTGCGCACGCGCATTAGTGACGGAGTCACCCATGGAGCCGTCCCGAGTGGAGCGAGAACCTGCAGCCGTCAGGTACCGAGTGCTGGAGGGTCCGAGTGGGGAAGAGAGACCCGGGGGAGGGGAACCGAGCCGGAGCGGGGCCGGGGACTCAGGGCTCGGGGCCGCCCTTACGAGCCGGGGTGCAGGAGCCCAGCAGAGGCGGACTTGCAGGTAACAGCGGCACAGGGACGCCGATGCCCCTGTACTCGCAGGCTGCTGGACCTGCCCTGGGAAGACGTGTTGCTCCCGCACGTCCTGAGCCGGGTGCCCCTGCGCCAGCTGCTCCGGCTGCAGCGCGTCAGCCGGGCCTTCCGGGCGCTCGTGCAGCTGCACCTGGCGGGGCTGCGCCGCTTCGACGCCGCGCAGGTGAGCCGGGCCCCTGGCGAGGCCAGTCCCAGCGGCGCGGAGGGCTCCGGGAGACGCGGTGGGGGGCGGCGACTCGAGCGGGCGCGGGTGCCGGGCAGGGGCGACGGCTGCGGCAGGAGCGCTGAGGTCGGCGCCCGCGTCCGCAGGTGGGGCCGCACATCCCGCGCGCCGCCCTGGCCCGGCTGCTGCGCGACGCTGAGGGGCTGCAGGCACTGGCGCTGGCGCAGTGTCACGAGTGGCTGTCGGACGCAGACCTGCTGCCCGTGCTGGCGCGGAACCCGCAACTGCGGAGCGTGGCGCTGGCGGGCTGCGGGCAGCTGAGCCGCCGCGCGCTGGGCGCGCTGGCCGAGGGCTGCCCCCGCCTGCGGCGCCTGTCGCTCGCGCACTGCGACTGGGTGGACGGGCTGGCGCTGCGCGGCCTCGCGGACCGCTGCCCGGCGCTAGAGGAGCTGGACCTCACTGCCTGCCGCCAGCTCAAGGATGAGGCCATTGTGTACCTGGCGCGGCGGCGCGGTGCCGGCCTCCGCAGCCTTTCACTAGCGGTCAACGCCAATGTGGGTGACACCTCGGTCCAAGAGCTGGCCCGGAACTGCCCTCACCTGGAGCATCTCGACCTCACCGGCTGCCTCCGTGTCGGAAGCGACGGCATCAGGTGCCAGGGCCTGGGCGACGGAGCGGGTGGGCTGCAGTTAGCAAAGGGCCCCCCCTCTGCATAGACAGGCCGCTAGGATTATCTGGGCCGGACAGTACACACAGAAACTGCACCTGTGTGCACACTGCAAGATTTCAGTCGGTCTGGCCTGTCTTCAACAAGGGGGAACTCTCCACCTGGGTGCACTAGGGCCAGGTTTCCTCTTACAGATCCGAAAAGCCCTGGATCCCTGGAGCACTTGACCCCCATGTAGACCCTCTCCTCTTGTGTCTAAAGTGAGCCCTAAACTGCAGAGACCTGGGATATGCTAGAGCCGGCGGAGGTGAAGGGCAGGGGTCCAGCCTAGGGAGTGGGAGCCCCTGGCTCCAAGCCTTACCCCTCCTCCCACAGGACGCTGGCGGAGTATTGCCCCATGCTGCGCTCCCTGCGGGTGCGGCACTGCCACCACGTGGCGGAGCCCAGTCTGAGTCGCTTGCGGAAACGAGGAGTGGACATCGATGTGGAGCCACCCCTGCATCAGGCCTTGGTGCTCCTGCAGGACATGGCGGGCTTCGCGCCCTTTGTCAACCTGCAGGTCTAACTTACTGTTGGGGGAGCCAACCAAACTGTGTGGTGGGGCCTGGCACAGAACTGCAGGGAAACTGGACTGTAGGGAGGTGGGGGCCTATGCCCTGCCCCTCCCTGGAACCTCAAATAAAGATCTTTTTGCCCTCTTTTGCCTGGTGCTACTCTGTTAGAGACAGGATGTGATGCTGGGACCGGAACTGTATCCCATCCCTGAGGCTGAAATGACCAAAATGCAAGAATGCACACACACCTTCCTTGGCCGCCTTTACTGTGCCTGGGGAACAGCTCCAAGAGTAGGTTAATACCCTGGAGCAAGAAAGTAGAGAACTGGACTAGGAAGAAAGGAGACAGGGATAAAGGAGCCGCCTGGGGCTCATGTAGCTCTCCCACACCCCTTGGGGGCCTAAGCCTTGCTGGCCCAGGCAGAGTCCAGTGAGTTCATCAGTGGAAGCGGTATTTTCTTGCTGGTTTGAGGTTGATGTATGTGGCCTTCATCTCCTCAGCCTCAGGGTTCCGTACATCTTTGAATCGTTCCCCTTTGGTGCTCACTACCTGGTTGTCGATATAGCGGATCAGCTTCTTGGGAGCCTGTTGGGGAACCGAGTGGTGAGAGGTAGGAACCTGGTGCCACTCCCTTCCCACTCCACATCCGCAGCTGACCCCACCTCACCTCCTTGGGAGCCATGGGCCGGTGAATCTTCTGGTCCTCTGCACTGTCCACCATCATGTATCTGTCAAAATCAGCTGGATGAAGCTCCTCCACCCTGAAAGATTCTCCAGGGCCCAGCCCAGCCCAGCCCAGACTCACTTTTGCAGGATGAAGGACTTTAACTCATCCTTTTGGGGACCTTTAAGGCGCCTGGGCAGGTCCTGTGGAGAAGGGCAGCTTGGTCTAGGTCTGATGGCACCCAGAGGGTAAACAGATGGGGACAGTAGGGGTGGGGGCTTAACATCAAGGGGTAGTGAGCTGAGGCTATGTTGGGGGGTGCTGAAGAGAATACCTGACTGGGGCCATCCCAGGCTGGAGGCCCCTCCTTCCCCTCTACCAGCATCTGCACTGCTGCTTCCAAGTCTCCCCGAGCTTTGGCCAGCACCCACTGGGCTTGCTCCACTGAGCAGGTAGGGAACACCTCAAGGAGAACATCCACCCCTGGCAGCAACTCCTCAGTGGCAGCTGCCTGTGAGCGCAAAAGTTGACGAGAGGCAGCACTTCCTCCTTCCCGGCCCCCAAGCTTGCTTCTCAGTACCTTTAGCATTACCTCGTCCTGGGCCTCGCCAGCTATGGCAGGAGAACTGGTCTCTTCTTTGAGCTTTTCAGGCCGATGCAGGGGATCTGGGGAGATGAGTACCTGACCTTGGACACAAGAGCTTTGTGGCTGCAAGTTTTCTTAAAGAGGCAGAGAGGGCATCATTTTGCTGGAACTCTGGGAGATGGTTATGCATCTCCCAAGTGCCAGAGCCTCAGACTCACCTTTGTTCCTGGCATCACTCAGCTGCCCTGACAGCTTCTGCATCATGTCCCCCACTGTGCCTCTGAAAGGACAAGAAAGGCGGTGAGAGGCCCCTCCTTTGGGCGGGGGATCAAACTCACGACCTTGTGCTTGCCAGGCAGGTGCTTATGCCACTGAGCTAAATCTCCGGCCCCTAGCAGCCCCTCCTTTTGGTCCCAACCAGAACCCACCTGGGGATGTGGGCAAAGCCAGGCACATAGGCCTCCATCATCTCAGTGAAAGCCTCCATGTCAAAATTCTCCTCAGACGGGCCAGAGGGGCCCAGGTCCTCCAGGACCCCAAGCACATAGGAGAAGATGACTTCATCCAGGCCACTGCAGGAAGGAGACAGGACAAGTGCTGGCTAGACACCTCCACCAAGCCCCAGCCCTAGGCCTCACAGGGGTCCATGATTGAGACCTCAGTCCTTGCAGCCAGGGAGGATCCCCTTCCCTCAGATTTGGTTTCCCACCTGTCCAACAAAGGCGCAGAGGGCCCTCTGGGTGAACCCACCCCACCCCTCCCCATGTCAGGAACAGGGCTGAGTGCTTCCCGCCATCTTTCCATCAGCCAGGGCCCAGAGCACTGCAAGGGGCAGTGACCCTGTCCCGGCTCAGTCTCTACCTGACATCAGCTTCTGGGAGATGTGCCTGCACAAAGGCAAGGAGAGCTGCGCTGACAGTCTGCTCCAGCTCCATGTGTGCTGCACGCCTGGAGGGACACAAGCCGGAGAACTGCCGTGCCCTCTTTGCCAGCCCACTCACCAGGCCTGAGGTGGCCACTCCTCCTCCCTGCCTGCCCTGCAACATCTGTTGATGTTGGCCCTCCCAGTGGAGCCACAGCCCTCCCGCCACCCATCTCCACCTCCCCAGCCCAACACAGGACAGAACACTGTCTGCAAAAGGCCTCCCCCTTCCCTGCCTCTCCTCATCGTCTAGCCCATTCTCTAGCAGCAGGCCCAGACCTTCTGGCAAAGAGCCGGGGTCTTGGAGTCACATGCCTCCTGGCTGAGGAATCTTATCACTGAGGGCACCGCTTGGTCCTCAAGTCCAACCACAAGGAGCCCTATTGTCCAGCCCCCTAAGGAGAAGGCGACCATGCACAGCCCTTCTCCCACCAGGACAGGCCACCTACCCTCTGCACAAAGGGGCTTTTCTGGTTCTGGGGCCCAGATGGAAGGGGACGTCTTTCATGGAGTCTCCCCTCCTACCAGTCCCTGCCCTTCCAGCTAGCGGCTGTCAGGACTTTCCAACCTCCTTCCCCAGCCCATAGGGCCCAAGAGCCCGCGCCCTTGCTTGCTTCTTTAGTCCCTCCAGTTCTCCTTAGCCTCCCAGCTGGCCCTGGAGCCTGCCAACCTTCCTGACTGCGCCTGCTTTCCTGATGCCCTCGGCTCTTGCTTTCACATCTCCAGGTCTGTGTGGAAGTGTTACCTCCCCAGAGAGAACTTCCCTGACATAACCACCATTAACCGGCATTCCGCACACTGCCACTCTGCACAGTGTGTCCTGGTGATTTGCCTACTGTCTATTTCCCCTGTAGAGGGTGAGCTCCGAAAGGGCAGGGGGACACTGTTTTGGCCATCGGTAGAACCCCAGCCTCTAGGGAAATGTGTGCTCTTAGCAGGTGCTCGGTAACTGCTTGTTGACTGTTGACATGCATACGTTCGTTCATCCGAGACAGCATCTCCCTAGGTAGCCCAGGCTGGCTTTGCACTTTGAGGCAAAGTGACCCATCTGCCTCAGCTTCCTGGGTGCTGGCACTACAGGCACGTCCCACCACACCCGGCTTGTCAATTTTTTCCATCCCCATTTCACACTCTGACTCCTGAAAGTCTGTATTTGGGAGTCAGGTGGGTTAAGAAATGGCTCCAGACCCATGGGTTCAGCTGTCAGTTCATCTTACCATTTGAAAGGCTCAGGGGACCCCAATTTCCACCCACCCCAATGCATCCGTACACATCTCCACAGCTCCTGCTCTGCCACCCAGCCCCACTCAGGGGCCCAACCTAAAACTCCCAGATCACCCTTGACCACCTGCTCTAACCCTGGCCTGCGCCCAACCCTGGCCTGTCATCCACTCCCTTATGTTTTAAAAATTGTTTTGTTTTGTTTTGTCTTTATGAGACAAGGTTTCACTATGTAGCCCAAACTGCAACTTCAACTGGCATCGATTCTCCTGCCTCAGCCTCCCAAGTGCTGGGATTATAGGTGTGTGCCTGGCTCCCCACTCCCTTATTATTCTCCCTTCTATCCATTTCTCTCTGTAGTCTGGCTTCTGGTCCCACATCTCTACCAACATTTCTCAGGGGCAAATCACCAATTACTTTTCAGGTTTTGGTCTAGTAAGGTTGAGCCTTCTGAACTGCCAAGAGGGCACTATCTCTCAGCCACCGAAAGAGGGAGCACTTTCTCATGGTTACAGCTAACAGTCTCCCGTGTGGCCACAGCACAAACTCAGGCTGCGGAGCCGTTCCATCCTCCAGGTTTCCGCTACCCCTCTGGCGGTTTCTTCCCTAGCTCCCTCTCTGCCTATTTCCCTGCGGCCCTCTTCAAGCTCAAGCCTACTGCCTCTCTCTCCTCATGGTCAGCCTCGCTCTGCATGACCTCAGCGGGAAGTCAGATGGCAGCGCACACCTGTAATCCCAGTACTCGGGAAGAGGCAGAAGGATCACTGCGAGGTCCAGGCCAGCCTGTACTACCGAATGAGACTGTCTCAAACAACCACCACAAAAGGCTCTCAACTGGGTCCACATCCCATGCAGTAACACTAAGTCATCAACTCCCAAATGTCCAATTTCATGGGCCAGACTCTTACTCTTAGTGACAAATGTGTACCTACTAGACGTCCACTCACATAGACGTCTAGCAGGCTCCCAACATTTACCACGGCCAAAGAGACATTCTGCCAGGTTTTCACCCCTCCAGGGCCATCCCCTCACCTTCCCCACACTTTTTTGTTTTGAGACAGGGTCTCACTATGTACTTCATATGTAGCCTAGGCTGACCTCAAACTTGCAAAGATCCTCCTGCCTCAGCCTGTTGAGTGCTGGCATTACAGGCAGGCACCACTATGCTGAGCAGGGCCATCTTCCTTAAATGCATGGACCAGCATGCAGCTATTCCTGCCACAGGTCTGGGAATTATCCTCGGCACCCTCCCGTCCCTTGCTTTCCATTAGCCAATCCCTCATTAAGCCTCAGCCAACTTCTTCCCTCAGCATTTTTATTTTTCTACTTAACCCTGCTCCGTTTCTTGCCTGAAAGAGCTTCTAAACTCTTTGTCTGACTACCATCTTTCCTCTGGTAATCTATAATTTTTATAATTTATAATTTCTATAATTTTTTGGGGGGGGATCAAACTCATGACTTCACACTTGCCAGGCAGGCCCTTGGGAAGAGCTGTGTGATCTTTACAAGAGGTTACATCTTCTCCTGCTTAAAAGTCTTTTTTGGCAGTACTGGTAATTGAACCTAGGCCCTTCTCCAGAGCTATCTTCCCTGCTCTGTTTTAGTTTTTTATTTAGAGACGTGATCTCACTATATTGCTAAGTTGCCCAGGCTGGGCTCAAACTTGCTTCCACTTCCTAGAGTGCTGGAATTACAGATGCAGGCCACCATGCTTGGTTCCCACTACACTTTGGACAAGCCCTGTCTATATCTCTCCACCCTCATGATTTTTTTTTTGTTTTATTTTGCTTTCTTTCTTTTTGGAGACAGAGTCTTGCTATGTAGTACAGGCTAATCTTGAACTCACTTTGAACTTGCAGGGATCCTCCTGCCTCAGCCTCCCAAGTGCTGGGTATCCTCATTATAAACCATGCCCTCCCAGGATCACTGTCCTCTACACTGGCTTATTTTCAGTTCCTAACATTCAAGCCTCTATGCCTCTAGAATTGGTCTCATTGTTGCCCATCTTTCACACTTATGCACACGCACACTCACACACCATTGAAGACTGATCTTTTCCTTACTTTGCAGGGTCTTTCACAGCTATAATTAATGAACTATTTGGACAATGTTCAATGTTTTTTCCAGTTGTTTCATGAAGACGGGGACTACACACCTGGTTTATTCCACAGTGCACAATTCAGATGAGACTGGGCACATTCAGTACCCCCCAGAAGCAGGTGTTCAGTTACTCCCCACCTCACAGATTCAGGTGATGCTCAGAGCCACCAGCCCTGGCTGTGGTAGTCAAGCGCCAAGCCCAGAGTTGAGGGAACAGCTCAGTGGTAAAACATCTGGCTGACATGTAAGAGGTTTTGGGTTCCAGGCAGCGGCCAGTTTAATGTCTGTTCCGAGTACTCTGGGGCTGGGCTGTAGGATATTAAGGCCTCCAAGTGGGCTGGGTCAGAGCTACCATCTAGATCACAGCTGCCCAGCCCTGAGCAGTAACTCAGAATTGCAAGGAGACCAAAGGAGTCGCCTTGCATAATTTTTGAGACAAGGTCTGCTGCATAGTCCAGGCTGACCTCAAACTTGTTAGAATCTTTCTGTCAGCCTCCAAGTGCTGGGATTACCCACTGGGCCTGGCAGGGTTCACTCCAGAGAGCAGGACTAGGTAAGCCCCACCCACCAGGGAGATGCCTGCCTCCTGCTTCACAGCCTTAGCCATGGGCCTCGGGAAGAACAGAACAGCTCAGTTCCTGTGTGCCAGATCTCACCACGCATGTCCCCTGAGGAGGACACCCCTGCAGAGACCCCCACACCATGACTGCCATGAGTGGGTCAGGAACTCTGCAGAAAGCGCAGTGTCCAGAGAAGTTCCTCCAGGGTGTGTCTAAAGTCTCCATTTTTTATTCATTTGCTTGTTTTGTTTTTTGTTTGTTTACTGCCAGGGATCAAGCCAAGGGCACTCTACTTTTACTTTGATACAGCATCTTGAGAAATTGAGCAGGCTGTCTTTGAACTTGCAGTCCTCCGGCCTTGGCCTTCTGGATAACTGGGATTACAAAAATGTGCCACCCTACCCGCCTCAATGTTTCTAAAGTTTTTTTTTTATCAAGTTCTGGGGGCTGGAGAATTATTACCGGGAAACTCCACACTGTCCCCAAAGAGTATCCCGAGCTTTTCTGACTTGTCTGCTAAGTGACCATCCTCTTTCCTCTTACTCTTGGACTGCCCAGGTTTCAAAGTTTACCACACCTCTGGTTCTACTGTTCCACATCTCCACAGCCTTTAGCATGTCCTTCCTGCTCTCTAACTTTAGGGCTCCTAATATTTTTCTCCCCATATACCCTGACTCGGGGACATTTTGGAATTCTAAACTGGTTTCCTAAGATGCAGCCTAAACAGCAAGGCTCCCCCCAAACAGGACATGATTTCCATGAGAGTTTTCAAATTCTAGATCCAGCCCACAGAACCCCACTCCTTCTTGGGGGCCCCAAATCAGGGATCACTTGGTGGTGCCTATGAAAAGTGACTATCATCCTGTCATTATTGTTTACCAAACATGACTCGAAACACTTTACCTGTGTTAACTTACCTATACCTCATGATAACCCTAAATTATGAATACTTATATCTTCATTTCATCTAAAAGGAAACTGGGTGGTTAAATAATTTGCCCAAGATCACAAAGCAAGTCAGTGACCAAATCACACCCAGGCCGCCTCACCCCAGTTAACCACCACTACGTCTCATGATGCCAATGGTGCAGCCAGGTCTGTATCATGGTCCTCCCTGCAGGCATTCTGCCTGCTACGGAATCTTCTTCGCTCATACCAGTCCCGTCCGGTGCTCAAAGGTGCTCAAAACCTCTCACCCAACCCCATTCCGCAACTTTCTCTCTGCAGCCAGCAGACCCTATCCTCACTGCAGGAAGACAGCTGAGAGCACTAGACACCCTCTGGGCAAGTTAGACTGAGGGGAACGGTACCCCGCTGCTCTCTTAGGAGGTGTGCAGAGGGGCCTGAGCACGGACAGGTCCTGGGGAACCGGGGGAGGCACCGGGGTCTTCACTGCTTCTCCCATCTCCCGAGCCCTACCTAGGTCCTACGAAGCCCTCGTGAGACACCACTCTCTCCTTACCCTCAAGACAGCCCTTAGGACGCCAAGGACAACGAGGGGAACACAAGGAATATGGGGCCCCGCCACCCTGGAGCATCAGCACAGGAGGTGGTGCGCAGGAAGTAAGGCTGGAAGCTCACACTGCCTTGACCTGCCTGCGGACGCCCGTAGGCGTCAGCCCGAGGGCACAGGGATGCAGCTAGGGGACCTACGGCGACAGGCCTGCGCAAAGAAATGTGCCTCGGTACAGGCCACGGCGAGAATGAGAGATAGGGTTCTGGGTGGGGGGTACTGTGGGGAACACACAGGACGGATACCCCGTATCAACCCTCTTTGCGACACTCCTAGCCCTGGGCTGGGGGCTGGAGGGGAAATCACCTGCTCCTTAGGGCACCGCCGGCGATTTGTCCCGCGCGCTGAAGCTCTCATCCCCCCCAGCCCAACCAACGAGATCAAAGGCGGGGCCCAGAGAGGCTCCCTTCCAGAGACGCTGTGATGGCCATTTTTGAGAAGGGCAACTTGCCCATAACAGGGCGGGGCTTCTGTTGCAGTTCTCCGCTGTGCCGGGGCTTTGAATGGGCTTCTGCAGCGGCCATTTTTGTCGAGCGGCTGGGGAACGCCTAAAGGAGGTCTGGCCAGTGGCTGGACTTGCAAGGGCGGGGACCATACCCCTGCTTTGTTCCTTCTCATTGCCAGAGGTGCACAAACTTTCAGTCGCACCTTAACGTATTCCTGTCCTACCTGTGCCCCTCCCCCAGGATCTCTGCCCTGAAAGCCTACAGATTTCCCCCCTTTTCCTCCATGTCTGAGCCGCCCTTCCACGAACCCCTCAGCTCGTTGGGATCTGGTGGCTCCTACTGCAAGACTCTATGTTCTTCCCCACATTTCAGCCTCTTTCCCCTTTAGTGGTCAGTCTTTTCTTTCCTTTCTTTTTTTGAGGCAGGGCCTCACTATGCGGTTCGGGCTGACCTCGAACTACCAGCGATCCTCCTGCCTCAGTCTCCAGACTGCTGGGATTACAGCCTTGCACCACCATGCCCTTCTACTCGGTGAACTCTTAGGGCTGACTTTCCTGGACTGCCAGCCCCTTTTACATCACTTTCACTGCTGTCTCCCCAAGATTAGGGTGGGTTACAGGGTGTTGGGAAGGTGATGTGCACCAAATGTCCGGGTTGAGGGTCGACTTGAGCCCAGATCCAGGGGGCTACAGACCCCATCTCCAACCCAGGGCCCTCATGTCCATGTGGGCAGTGCTGCTAATCTAGGGCTGGAGAGGTGTACAGCTGGACCAGGCAAGGCCTCAGCCTTCCTTTCTTTGTTCCTGCTGCCTCAGCTTCCTGAGACTACCCAGTGGAGTATCCCACAGCCATCCCTTCTCGGAAACCCAAAATTGGCATCATAAGAGAAAGTTAACCCATTATAGTCAGCAGCGAGCAGCCCACTTTCAGTCCTAGCCCCCTTGTAGGGAGAAAAGGATCCGAACTCACAGTCCAAGGGGAAAGTTTCCATCTTCCTTTCTCCTCTAGGACTGAAGCAGCCCCACGATAGGGAGAAAGGGGTTATTACTCCCTCTTCCACCCATGTCCCTCGTTAGGGCACCACCCCACTCCCAGTGGGGCCTGCTGGCTTTAGAAAGAGTAGGTTGTTGGCTGCTGGGAGGAGGCAGGAATTAAGGAAAGAAAGATGCAGCTGGCGTCTCTTCTCCCATAAAACTCAGGCTGCTGCTGCCCCGCCTGGCGCTGCTGGAGTTAATGAGGGGTGGCAGAGAGACAGCCACTTTGAACTCTGGCCAGTGCCCTGGGAAAGGGTGGTGGATACCCCATTAGCCCCAGGCCTCTGATAGCCCCCCCCTTTTCAGCCCTTCTCCCTGCCTGTCCATTGCACAATACCACAGTAGGGATGACTCTGCTCCTCCTCGTCCCTATTCTGGGAACTTGCAGGTTTCCTCAGTGGAGCTGCCCCCAGCTCTGAGCCAAGGTCCCTGCACTTGTCCTAGATGCTGATCCCTCCCTCCTCCAAAGCTCCCTGTTTCTCCGGCGCAGCTGTGTGTAGTTAAGTGTCAGAAAGCCCTCCAAAGCTTGTCAGGGAAGGTGGATGGGAACGCTCTCAGGTGGAGCCCCTCCGTCCCCAACCCAAACCCAGGGGTACCTCATTCTGTGCATTAGGGTCAGGTTCTGGGGCTGAAAGAAAGTAGGGGAAGGAGAGGGCCCTGCAGAGTCCTAGGACATGCACAGATGTTGGAGTAGGTGCTTTGGGGAACACTAGGCTGGCCCATCCCTAGTCCCTCCCTCCTCAGGAGGACTACACCCTACCTGCCCTCTCAGTGCAGCTTGAAGCCACACTTTGGAACCGGTTGGGTTCTCCCTCCTCTCCTCAAATGACTTTCGCAGCTGGTGTCTGGAGCTGGGGGTTGGGGTCTCCACCCCAAAGGGAGAGGCCAGAAGCTGGAGGCCGTGCTGAAGTGTCCCTGACACAACGCTTCTACCTCCACCGTCCTGCCTCTGGGTGAGGACCTGGGCCTGAATGCAGCCTCCAGGCAGCTGTTTCTGGCACTGAGAGACAGAGAAAGACCAGGCAGGCTGATCTCAGGAGGTGGGAGGGGCCCAGCGAGAGACTGAGATGGGAGAGGGGACATTTGGAAGACCACCCGGTCGGGTCGGTCGGTTGTGGCTTGAGGTCTGAAAGGACTCTGGGCCAGGTTCCTGGCCCTCCCACACCTTCCTCCTTTCTCAGAAGAGCTAGCATGGGGCGGGGGCGGAGGTGCCGGGCGCCGTGGGGGCCTTTTTAAGGAGCTCTGAAACTGCCCTGGCAGGAGCCCTGCTGCAGAGCCAGCTCCCCATCGCCTCCTGGGTAAGTGCTGCCCTCTCACCTAGACTCTGCGCGCAGGGCGCGGGTAGAGTGGTCCTGAGCTGAGCTGCAGGCTGGTTTGGCTGTTCCTGTCCTGGGACCCTCAATTTCACCCTTCAGAAAATGGAAGTGTATTTCAGGGAAATCTTTCTTCTCTTCTCAGCCTTCCCAAACATAAGACCAAGTGGAAGACTTTCAGGGAAGCTTAATTCCCTAAGCTCCTAGCTTGAGGGTCTCCTTTGGGCCAGGAAGCCCCTGGGTCTACAGAGAGATGCCCTCCTCACCTGTGTCTTCTGGCTCCTTCCTCCAGCCACATCTGGCCCCACTGGGAACATTTCTGGGCAGGAGACAAGGGAACTGGCTATGCGATGCCCATGGTCCTGCCATCAGCCTGGCTCCCTCCCAGCCCACTCCAGTTCCTCAGTGTAGGCACCCCTGTCCACTCCCTAGCTGTAGCCCCCATTTTCAGCTCTAAGCTTAGTGTGCCCCAGGGGTAGGAAGTTTTTTTGTTTTGGGGAGGGGGGTTTGTACCGGGGATTGAATTTATGACCACGGGTTTGCAAGGCAGGCACTTATGCTGCTGAGCTAAACCCCTGGCCCCTGTAGAAAGTATCCTGAGAGCTCTGGTTCGAGCTTCTATCTGGATCTCCCGTTGCTCATTTTGGGGATGGGAAGTTCCCAGAAGAAGGCATAGGAGAGTGGCGTCTGGACTGAGAGTGACCTGGCCACCTGGCTCTGAGAACTGAATTCCGAAGGCTGTGAGCTTCAGCAAATGCCCTAGGGACTCAGTTCTGGAGCCCGGCTGTGCAGCATCCGCAATTCCCAGGCTGTAGGGAAGCTGAGAGTCCCGGCTCACAGCACCCCAAGGTCTCCTGCAGCCACCCATCCTGCCCAGTGGGCAAGGCTTTTAATGACTGACTTGGGCTGCTTCAGTGGCTCCCCAGATCTCTGCCTCCACATGGCCACCACTGAGCTTTTGAGCCTAATTTTTTGCAGCTGCCTGGTTGGAGCCTGCCCTCCAGGAATCCCTGCTGCTTCCTCTCCTGCTGCCATGCATTCCCTCTGTCTGCCCTTCCTCAGCTCTCCTCAGTATTTTTTTTTTTTTGTGGTACTGGGGATTGAACTCACAACCTCGCGCTTGCCAGGCAGGCGCTTATGCCACTGAGCTAAATCCCCAGCCCCCTTCCTCAGCTCTTATAGGGACACCTCTTTCCCACTCACTATCACATCCTTCAGGTCCCCAGAGATGCCTGTTCAAAAAACCTTTAACTCACTATGTGGCCCAAGTTGGCCTTGAACTCTTGGCGATCCTCCTGCCTCAGCCTCCCAAGTGCTGGGACTACAGGTATGCACCTGGCAAGAAGCCTCTTTCAACTCCCCAATAGTTCGACTGGACATGAACCCCTGCCCTCATCTTCTCCAGTGTTCTGCACACAGCAGTTCCTCAATCAGTGTGCTTGCATTTTGTTCAATGTGTCATGTGAAAAGACAGTTTCACCTAGAGGTTAAAACCAGTTAGGTGTGGCCCTGAAGCAAGACCAGCAGATCGCTGTAGCTGCTGGTTTCAAACAGGAGCCTAAAGAGAATTCTTTCTGTGGTCTGTTGGCCATTTCAGAACTTTGGAAATGGAATGGTCAATTCATCAGAAAGAAATAGCAGGTGA